>QGMI01000202.1:0-47711 GCA_007821535.1 Lachnellula occidentalis | reverse complement strand
GTGGGATATCTTAGAGGGGGGAGGGGGAGGGGGAAGGGGATTGGCACTACGTATATATAGGTAGGAAGCGGGTACATGTAGACATATGATTAGAGTAGCTATATGAAATCTGATAAAATAAGATAGAGGTTGATTTAAAGGTAACACTTGCTAGATCT
The DNA here is from genome assembly GCA_007821535.1 of Lachnellula occidentalis. Classification (NCBI taxonomy): domain Eukaryota; kingdom Fungi; phylum Ascomycota; class Leotiomycetes; order Helotiales; family Lachnaceae; genus Lachnellula; species Lachnellula occidentalis. The sequence continues at coordinate 47,553 of QGMI01000202.1, read as the reverse complement.
AGTAATTTACTTAGATTGAGAATAGGTTCTTGGTTATTTATATGTTATCTTAGAAAAACTCTTTTGGATATAGCCAAGTCCTTTTAAGGGATTTCATTATCATGATTCATACTAGCCGTTTTATAAGTAGAAGAAGGGCAGAGGTTTACTTTGAATTTGGTGTTGCGTGCATACTGTCTAGTATGTGATAAGAGCTACTTTAGGGTAAACACTTGAGTAAACCAAACTATAGAATATACTACTTCTGTTTTGAATAGAAGGGGCGGATAATAAGTGCTGACTGGCTTCTCTACCACGTGTATGGATGATAAGGTCTCGGTATTCTAAAATGTTTTTTTGGGTAGGGGGGGAAGGGAGAGGAGAGGAGAGGAGATGACATAGGATAATATATGTATATAAAGACCTGCGAATGAAGACTTAAGTACCTACTGAAGGTAGAGATACATGTATTCCAAGATGCATATCTTCTCTTACAGGCCATTTTCACGAAGGTTTTTAACTTCGGGTTTTTATCCTAGGCTATAGTCACGGATAAATGGCGTATCGTACCCCAGATCTCTAGATTCCATTAAACACAACTCCACTCCTCCCCACTCACTCTATTATACTCTACTATCCAACACCGCGCCTAGCCATTCCAGACCTTACTCCACCCCACCCTCAATCCAGCCAAAAACCAAATCCTGATACTGTAAAAAACCACACTATCAGGCCAGCCATTAAGTCAGTCAGTCAGTGATTAGTTAGGGTCAAGAGAGCAGCTGACTTACTAATGATCTAGGTAGCAACTGACTAACTAAATGACTATAGCTAACTAGTTGCTAATCTGATGTGGGGCTATATTAAGGATATACTATTCTATAAGTAAACCTTTAAATACTATTCCTAGATAGATTGCACCTTGATTTTACTAGTTTTTAAGACATTCCTAATGCTAGAGTATCGTTCCTAATAGCTTAGAAGACTCTAATATTATCTGCTTTGTATATAAAGAGAAAATACGCTTATATTTAGAGCTTATTACTAGAATTAATAAGAAGTTAAATGCTATTACTACTAATTAAAGCTATTCCTGCTCTTTAATCTACTAATATTCTATTATACTATATCTATCATCTAGAGGTTCTATGAGATATTATTTAAGCTAATCGCGATTTCAATTGACTTATAGATAAGAGGAGGTTAATAGTACTACTTTATTTAAAATGCTTTCTAAATAAGAGATCTAGGGAGCTTTAGGAAGGGGAGAAGCAGAAGCTTAATTAGCGTTTTAGGTAGCTTATTTATAGCTAGATTCCTAGAGCTCCTTTAGATTTGTCTTGCTACTTCTAAGATACTCTTATAATAGTTAAGTAGTCTAATTCTTCTTAAAATAGGCCTACTTCATTTAAGGATATAGAACTAAAGAAGCTATCTAAGCAATTAATAAATCAGTCTTATTATAATACTTACTAGCTATTTTCTAAGTAAGATTGATTAAGGAGCAAATACGATTACTAAAAGCGCTATTATTTGCTTAAGCTTAGAAGTCTTTGAATTATGCCAAGATACGCTTAAAAATAGGTAAAACCTCCTATAAAGCATTATGAGAAGCTTTCTTTACACCTTCTTTAAAATTAGGATTTCCTTTAAGAGATTTGGTAAAGTAGAAGAGAAGTTCTAATTGCTCCTTAATTAGTACTAGTATCTCTTACTCCTTATTTGACAGGTAATTATTAACTTCTACATTATAATCTTTAGCTTCTAATAACAAGCTAAGCTATATTACATACTCTCATAGAGCTTCTTTCAATTTAAGAGCGCGTCGTATTATTAAGTAGGAAGCATTCTAGCGAATCCTACTATTAAGAACTAGCTTCTAGGACTAACCTTTAGCAATACTAATATTCTTAATTAATTAAAGCTAATTAAAGAGCTCCTAGCGCTTTCTAGATACTCTAATATGATTTATAAGGTTATAAAGCTTCCTAACTTCTCTACGTTAGTACTAAAGCTTCTGCCTATCATATAGACCTACTTAATGATATTCCTTATCAAATGATATTAAATCTTAGCTAAAGAGGTAGGATTTAGTAATAAGGTTAATAATATGACCTATATAGCGTAGTCTATAAGACTTTAGGTTGAAATCCATCTTCTTCGCTAGCTTGATAAGTATAGTATTATTATTAGTAGTATTATCAAATATAAAGTAGCTAAGATTTAAAGAGGTAATACTAAATTCTTTAAGGAGAGGATAGAGGACCGCATATTAATCTATATAATTATTAGTACTAAATAGGTAGGAAGTAATATAGAAAAACATATAATACTTACTAACTCCTATCTTCCTATGCTTAGGAAGCTCTAGAAGACTAATAAGATATATGATAGCTTTATATTTACTATTTATAAAGTAAATAATAACTCTAAGAATGCTAATCTTCTTATACTTTAAACCCTAGCTATCAAATAATATATTAATATAGGATCGTACTCCCTAAATCTCTTTAGCAACCTCTAGCTTAAAGTAAGCAAATATATTATAAATCTAATTAGCTATTATAGTATAAGAAGTTGGCTAGGTAGCTGCATCTTTATTAGCGATTTTAAGTATATAATTAAGGAGTTTCGATAAAGCTTTATAATACTTAATATTATTACAAATGACCTATTCTAGTATAGTATTCTTAAACTCTTATTATTAAAAAGGGACTAGTTGATCATAACCTCTATTATAAGTACTAGCTAGTAATACTAGTACTCCTAGTCGAGTTCTCTATCGCTCTCCTCCTATATCTAATATATGCTTCTTAAGTATATGCTTTATAATATTAGATATAGTATTTGAATTAAGGTAGTAGGAATTTATTTTAGAAGTAAAAGAGGGATCGTAATAGCTTATATAATAATAATTAGCTAAAAAACAAATAATAAGATCTACTTATAGAGCTTGTAATACTATATAGTATTATTCTTTATCTTCCTAGTATCTATAAGGCGATATCCTAAAGCCTAGGCCTAATGACTCGATTCGCGTTTAGTAGTACTAAGAGTATAGTACTTTTTAAAGCGGTTAGCTCTTGTAGGCTTACTATTATAAAGAGGCTTACTATATACATAAGGAGAGTAATCTACGTCTAGATTTTCAGGAGGAGGTTAGTAGGGATTATATCTCTTATTATAGACCTATACTAGATAGCTATAGACTTTTCAAGGGGCAATTAAGGAGGCATTTTTTAAAGGCAGATTAGGTACTATTAGGGCTAAGAATACTAATAGTAGAGGGGCGGCAGATGGCCTAGATACTAGGGAATCTATTTCTAATAGTATTAAGGTATAGGAAGTTATATTAGGTAATAATAAGTAATAGAGCAATAGTATATAAAGTATAGAAGTAATAGTATTAATAAGAATTTGCTAGATTATAGTGCGGGAACCTTAGATCTTAGGCTAATTCAGGCCATTTTACGCTAAAACTTGTCAAATCCCCTCTCTTAAAACCTTAAAAATAAGCCTTAGAAGCACTCTATTATCAACGATTTTACTACTATCGTAGGGTTGCGATATGCTACTATATGATAAATAGTCAGATGCTCAAGTTGTAGGAAGCCTTATAAAACGGGGCTTCTCTACTCACTTAGAATACTATCTATTCTATAATATATTTATTATAACCCCTTATTATTTTACTTATTAATTATGAGTATTCTATAAGTTAGATCCTAGCTATAGAGTTTATAGTTGTATTACCCTTTAATAAATTAGTGATTACTATAAGGGGCAAGGCATACTCTAGGGCTTATAGGATATATTCGAATACTATTAACTAAAAAGGGGAATAGGAAGCCTTTATTATAACTATCTAATAACCTAGAAAGTTGAAGCTTTTAGGAGTTTTCAATCATAAGATGAATTACAGAGCGTTGCTATAGCAACTATATAGAGTATAGTACTATTTTCGATTGAAAATATTACCTATTTGATATTGATATCTAGAAATGATAGTAATAACGAACTATAGGGATTATGCTAGCAAGGACCTATTAGTTTGGTACTCTTTATTTATAGAAACTAGTTTTTAGCAATTAGGGAAAGGTTGTAATTGCGTTTTATTAGGATTAGTAATATCTTGATACAATTTGAGTTTAGGCTACAACTAGCAGTCTAAGCTATTGTATTAAAGTGAGCTGATTATAAGGGCATTTTAGCCGATTACTTAGAAGCTAGAAATTATAAGGAGAGAGAATAGGTCTATTAGGAACGATTATAAGGCTAGTACTTCGAAATCCAAGGGGGCAATTCCTTATTTTGCTAGGTTATATAATTATAAAGTCTTTTAGAAGTAGTCTTTATATCTCAATTATTAAGGAAAAAGAAAGTTTTAGGTATATATATTAGATATTATAGAAGTGTATAAGGGATTTTTAGTACTTAATACCGAAATTTAGAGGTTATTTAGATACCCTATATCCTATTTTTAAGTCTGAATTTTAATTTTGCTCTTTACCTAAAAATCTCAGAAATTGATATTAGTTTATTCTTATCCTAACTTTCCTTAAAGTAATATCACTTTATTATTATACTAGTACGTTACTTACTATCGATATATCTTTATTCAACCTGCAAACTCCTACTAGATTCGCCTAGATAATACCTATATTAGACCTCGCAACTAGTAGAGTTAGCCTAGTAAAAGATAGAACGCTAATCACTTCAGTAGGAGCTATTACTACTAACTAATAAGAAGTAAAAGATAAGGCCCTAAGTACTTCTTTAAGGGATATAGTATCTTCGCCTAGCCTTAAGCTAGAGAAGCCTCTAATAAGGAAGGAAAGGAGGAAGCTAGCTATAGAAGCAAAGTAGAAGTAGTATACTAAACTTAAGAAGAAGACAAATAGTACTACCTCTCTAAAGGTACTAACTATTATATTAGACGAACTTAGTAGACCTAAGAGCTACTCTAGTAATGTCTTCATAATAGGAAGATATAGTCTAGATAGATTTCTAGAGTAAATCAAGCCTTTTATTATTAATAATAATTTCGTTAGGGATATCCCTAAGAAAGAGTCTTCTAAGAAGGATTCTTTAAAGAAGAAGGAAAAAGATAAGAAGCCGAAAAAGTTAAAGGCAGTACTAATTCTATTATTATTAGACGATTTATTATCTTCCTCCTTATCTTTAGAGTACTCTTTATCTAGTAAGGAGTTAATATTAGATACTAAGTTAAGTAATAAAGCTATAAAGAAAACTCGAAAGTCTAAGTCTAAATCAAAGAGGTCTTACTATAAGAAGAGCCTCTTATAACTTACTTTTCGGAACTTAATGCTAATTAAGGGGACTTATAGTATGTTCTCTTTCGATAGAACTAATATCATAAAGTACTTTAGGACTTTAGAATAATGCTTTAAGACTTATAGAGTCAAGCATTTAGATGAAAAGATTAACTAGGCTATTCAGTATATAGATTCCCGAATCGCTTAGAATATAGAATGACTTGCTAAGATAATAAAAAGCTAGAAGAGGTTCTAGGAAATCCTTTGTAAAGAGCATTAAGCTAGGGATATAAATCAAATGAAGTATACTATTAGTTATCTAGATTAAGTTATCTAAACCTTTCGGGGAATAATAGGGACGATTTCAAAGATATAAATATAGACTTACTATTATGAATTCAATAATATAGCTATAGGATTACCTTAAGAAGTCAGGTTAATAGACTACTAAATAATGATAAAGTTTCTCTAAGGACTTCTATAAAACCTTTGAGATAAAGTAATGAAGTATGCCTATAAGGAGCCTAAGTATAGCCAAAAATATATACGGGAATTCAAATAGGTATACGATTATATTAAGAAGGATATTACTAATATTAAAGAAATCAGTTAATGCCTAAATAAGTAGTTAATAGTAATATTACTATATCAGTTAAGCAAGGAGGTAGCCTTGATTTACTTACTAGTCTAATCTATTCTACGTCAACCTAAGGAAACCGAGAAAGCAAAAGGGCTAGTATTACTTTATAATATACTACGAGATAATAGATAACTATAGAACTAGATAATAGATAGTATTTCTGAAAAGGAGCTAGAAGATATTATAGACGGGCTTAAATCGCTCTATATTAACTGAATAATTATAGATCGAATCTATAAGTAGCTTATAATAGTCGAAATCAATAAGCTTCTACTTAATACTCTAGAAGAAGGTATATCTGATATACTAGTAGTATTAGTATAAGTAGGCTATATATAGAAAGCGGATTTTGCTAAATGTCGATAGTACCTAAATAAAATTTTACTAGGAATATAACTTTAGCTAAAGTATTAATAGTAGAACTAATATTAGGACTATTAGATATTCTATAGATTAGGAATTATCTATGAAAAGAGGAAGGACCTTAGAGATCTTTCTAATATAGTAGAAATTTATCTTAGACTACAGCCTAAGGATAAAGCTAATTCGAAGCTAATTTAGCTTAATCCTAATTAATCATAGTGCTTTTAAGTATTTGTAAGATTAGGTATAAATAATAAGTCTATAGGTAGTATTACTAATACTTAGAGGGTAGCTCAAGTAGTACTATTTAGTAAAGAAGTTATAATAGAGGTTATAAATATTGAAGTATAGGAGGTCCCTAAAAATAAGAGGGTATTAGAAACCTAGATCCTAATAGAAGAAAGTACTACTAAAATCTAGAATCTCTTGATAGAAAGGAGAGTAGTAGTAGAGCTAGTCCTAGGCAAGACAATTTAGAAGAAGAAGCCCTAGAAGCTAAATAAAACGCTTTAAGAGAAGCTATAAGAATAGGCCTAGCTAGCCTGAATGAAGTTGCCTAAACTTGAGCCCGAGCCGTAAAATAGTATTATTATTAATATGCTAGATAATAGACTACTATAAGCAAAACCTAAGCTAGTAGTAGTACCTACTAAACCTAGAAAAGAAAAGCGTTCTATAAGGGACGAAGAAGTAAACGACTTGTCTAATATATAGATAGTAGATAATAAAGGAGATAACTAATTAAAGGTTCTAAAAGCAAGTTGTACTATGAAATAAGCTAAGGTACAAAAGGTGCTAAAAGCTATAAAGATTATAAAAGAGTTATCATTCGAAGCCTAGGTACGAATGCCTATTAGACTACTAGAACTAGGTATTAATATTAGAAATCTCATTATAGGATTAGGTCTAATAGATAAGAGAATGCTAGACAAAAGCTTGGCAAAAGGGAAAATTAACTAGAAAATAAGGAAGATACCTACTAAGGCTAATATCCTAAACTTTACCTACTATAAAGAACTAATAAGACTAGTTAGGATTAAGAATTTTACTTATTAGGAAGTAGAATCTATAGAATCTATAGAAGTCAACTTAATAGAATTTGTAAGATTCGCTTACTATATCTCTCTTATGCTAAAGGTAACGATTACTATTAAAGGATAGAATAAAGTAATAGATTACTATATAACCCTAGATAGTAGAGCTGAAGTTAATATAATAAGTACTACTACTACATTTAAGGCTTGAGTTACCTTTACCTTAGATTATAAGATATAGATAACTAGTATTATAAGAAGTCAAAGTAGATTCTTAGGATTTATAGATAATATTATAATAGCAATTAGGAATATAGTTATATACTCCTAGTTCTATATTATCCTCTATAAGGCTAAGAAAGTTATCTTAGGAATACCTTTCTTCTAATAAGCTAGGGTAAGCTTTTACTATCCCTAGGATAGTATAAGCAGACCTATTATAGGTCTACTAGTCGACCCTAAAATAGAGGATATTACCTAATTTATTGCTAATAAGGTAATAGAGCCTAAGAAGAGTAAGGACTTATCTAGAATGATTATATTACCTAGTAAATCTAAAGACTCTAACTTAGATTAGCAACTAGGAGGTAACTTTAGCTATTAGGATAATACTAATACTAAAGTTGCTAATATAGAAGTTAACTATCTAGAAGCTATAGAAGTCGACTAGCTATATAGGCAATTCGAACTAGGAAAAGAATATAGATACCTTACTTGCTATTAAATATATAATAAAGAAGTAAGGTTTTTAGATCGAATTATCTAAGAACTTCGTAATAATACTACTAAATAGGCACTAGATTAAGCTATAAAGATTAAGGAAGAGCTAGAGACTTTATATAATAAGTACAAGAATGCCTTAGTAGCCTATAGAAGATGAGATATTAATATCTTCTCTATTACTAGCTAGGAATGAATTAATAGATATCTATAATAATACTATCCTAAGGCCCTATTTGTGCCTACAGGGATAGTATGTAAATAGTACCTATTTGATTAGAATTGCTAATTTAGAGTCATAATGAACCTAGTATTATAGAATCCTATAAGCTAGTAGCAACCCGATCTATAGCTTATAGAAGGATAAGATTAGGTCAAAAGCATTTTCGATTTTATAAAGATAGCGCTAGACTTTATATAAGAAGGTATCTTCTTTAATAAGCTATATTATAGGAGGATTATTAATAAAGGGATAATCTATAAGAATAGACTTCTAGAAGCTAAAGTAAATAGGATTACTATAGAGTATAAGCCTAAGTAATAGTTCTAACGAATAACTGCTGAGGTTAATACTATATATAAGACTAAAGATAAGAAGGTTAAGCCTGTCGACTAAGACTAAGGTAATAGGAAAGTACCTAGTAGAAGAAAAGACTAGTATAAAAGGTTAAAAGTACGTAATACTCCTTAAGAGTATATTAGGGAATTTAAAGACTATATAATTCTACGATTTGTAGATATTCCTAGAGGATCGCGATTAATTAAAGAGAACCTAAAAAGACTAGATATTATGTAGGGTTTATAGCCTATCAAGTGATAATATCTAGAAGAAGTACTAGTAGTACGAGAGAAGGCTATTGCCTTCGACTAGACCTAATGTAGGGTCTTTTATAAAGACATTTTACTACCTATTATACTAAACGTTATTGAGTATAAAGCTTAGCAGGTAGCTAACTTTCTATATCCTCAAGTACTATTGCTAATAGTAATCTAAATACTATAAGAATGCCTAGAACGAGGCATAATTGAGTATTATAATAGACTATACTAAAACCTATAGTTCTTAATCGTAAAGAAGCAACCTAGAACCTACTGATTAATCAACTCTATAATAAAGTTAAATGTAGTAATAATATAAGATACTAATTTACTTCCTTCTATTAACGAATATTCAGAAGTATTTGTAGGATATATATAGGTAATACTAATTGATATATTCTCTAGGTATAATAATTAAGTGCTATATAAGAAGAGTCGAAATATAATAGCGTTCTTTATACCTATTAGACTAGTCCGAAATACTAGACTACTAATAGGAGCAATAAATTCCATAGCCTAGTTTATATAGACTATGATATTTATCTTCGACAAGCTTATACTAACTATAGCAATTCCCTTTATAGACGATATAGGTATTAAGGGACCCTATACCGACTATAATAGAGAGGAAATCCTATAATTCCTAGGCATAAGGCAATTTATATTTAAGTATATCTATAATATTAATAGATTACTTGAAGTCTTAAAGCAAGTAGGAACTACTATTAGGGAAAAGTCTAAATTCTATATAGATAGCCTAGATATGGTTAGTTTTATATGTAATTCTAAAGGTAGGGAACCCTTAGCCTTAAAGGTCTAAAAGATCTTGAAGTAGGAGAAATACAAGAGTATTATAAAGGTAAAATGATTCTTAGGAATAACTAGCTACTTCTATATTTAGATTAAAAGGTATATAATAATTTGCAAGTCTATCTATAGGCTCTTTAAGAAGAATATTACGTTCTACTAAGATCCTGAAGTTTATAGTATTACTATAAAAAAGCTACAATATATACTATCTATATTCCTAATACTTATTCGGATTGACTACTCTTATAGAGCACTTGATATCATTATTCTAGTAGATACTAGTATTAAAGGATAGGGAGGCTACTTAGGCTAATAAGATCCTATAAGCAAGAAGGTATGCCCTATATAATATAAGAGTAGCAATTAGAACTATATAGAGCGAAACTATAATACTACTAAACAAGAAGCATATAGAGTACTTAAGATCTTAAAGAAACTATAAGTTTAGCTTATAGGAGTATACTTTATCTTAGAAATTGATACTAATATGCTTATGGTATAACTAAATAGAAGTACTATAGACTACCTAAATGCTCTTATTACTTGCTAGTTAGCTTAGATTCGTCTCTTCGACTTTAAAGTCTACTATATTACTAGAAGTACTTACGTTATAGTAGATGCTTTATTAAGATAATTACCCTATCCTAACGATTTGAGTATATCTAATAAGGATATTAATGATTAGATACTAGTAGAACTTAGAGCAATAGAGATCACGCTAGTTACTATAGAGGAAGAGGAAAGTGAGGTCTTAGATATATTAGATACTAGGCTAGACTCTAACGAGAAGTAGGATAAGACCTACCTTTATCTAGTCTAGTATTAGATTGAGAAAGAAATATAAGAGCATTAGAAGTAACTAGAAGAAGAAATAGATTTTAGTATAAATAATACTCTTGATACTCTTAAAGCTAATAATAACTAACCTCTTTCAATATACGAGTATAGAGAATTCTACCTTAAAGTAGGGAGGTTCTTAATAACCTTTAAGAAACTAAAAGATATAAACCTAATATAGTTCTAAGTATTTAAAAAGAAGGTATCTTATTTTGTAGTTTACTATTATAGGCTATAGAAGTTACCTAGAAAAGGGTATCCTATAAGGCTTATAGTAGATAAGCCCAAAATAAAGAAATAAATTCTAAAGGAAATATATAATAAAATAGGATATAAAGGTCGTAAGAGTACTTATACTAGGATTGCTACTTAATACTTTTAGGATAGAATCTATATAGATATTAAGTGCTACCTTAAGACTTATCTAGAATACTAATTTAGGTCGATATATCAACTAGAAGAAGCTTTATTTCCTTAGACTACTAATAGAATATTCGAATACTAGGATATTAATATTACTTTTATACTATCTAAGAAAGGTAAAACATATCTTATTATTACTAGGAATAACTTCTCTAGATACCCTAAAGCTAGGGCACTTGCTAATAAAGATGCTATAAGTATAGTAAAGTTCATATAGGAAGAAGTGATTTATAGGTATAGACTATTTAATAGACTATAAGTTAATAGTAGTAGAGAATTCAAAGCTAAAGTTATCAAGCTCTTAAATAAAATAGAAGTTAATAAAATTATCATTAGCCTCTATAATGCGCGTACTACTAGCTAAATCGAATATAGATATAGCTCGATCAAAAATGCGCTAGTAAAGATAGACGGTCTATAGCTAGATAATATCCTTATAGTTCTTCTTATAGAACGGACAACTATATTAGTATTAATAAAGTTAACTCTATTCTATATAGCAAGCAGATAAGAAGTTATACTACTAATCGAATCTACTATAATAATATAGTGATATCTCTTTGTATAAGAAGAAGTTAAGGACCGTAATGATCTAATTAGGCTTAGAGCATACTAGTTCTAGCTATAGGATAAAGATATTATAGAAGCTCGACTTTAGAAGACTTAAAAGTACTAGGAAGAGAAAGAAGCATAGGACTTGAAATATAGCCTATATACTAGACTATTCAAGGTTAGAGACATTATACTATAATAGGATTCAACTCAGGAAATCAATATGTCTAATATAATGAAGCTAGACTTTTGCTAGCTAGGACTATATCAAATTAGATAGACTAATATTAATAAAGGTTATTTCAAGTTGAAAGAACTTAGTAATAATAAGGTAGAATTGAAGAGAATAGTCTCTATAAATAAGCTAAAGCTATTCTTTTAATAGGATAGATAGTTCTATAGTAATAGTAATATAGTATTAATAGATTTAGAGTTAGGAATAATAGATAAGTCATTATAGGAAGAACTGCTAGACTGATATCAACTATATAGTCGTAGTACTATTATAAGATATCTAGTACTAAACGATTATTTAGATAATATAATAGAATAGACTTAGGATAAGTCATATATCGTTCTATAAGGGATAAGGTCTATATATAAGCTTTTACGACTTCTTTTTAATAATATAGCAATTGTAATAGAGCCTAGACACCTTTATATAAGATAGGAAGTACCTTAGCCTATTACTAATATAATAATATAGTATATCTATAAGGTCTCTTTGAGAAGGTATTAGCCCTTATACTATTAATGCTAAAGGTATAAGAGGTATAAGATTTTCAATTAAGACGATAATTATACTAGAGAAAGTATATATAGAACTAAGATACTAAGGCTAGTTGTATCTTAAGTAATAGCTAAAGTAGGATAATCCTTATTATTTCGACCTATCTAAAGGGGATACCTTTCTTAAAGTTTTATATAAGGATAATTATTAGTAGTTTTATAATAAAAATTCTAAAGCTATAAAGTTAGGGGGAAAGAAGGTAGATGAAAAGGAAATAATAAAGATATACAAAAGTTGAAAATAAGAAAAAGCAAAGTTTATAATAGGTAGCTACCCTAATAATAATAATAGTAGTATCCTACTGCTATTATTACTACTATTATTACTCCTAGATGAAGTATAAATAAGTTAGTAGTTAGTAGAATAGTATTATATAAACCTAGATAGAGATTCCTTTAATAATAATATACTATTAGTAAAAAGATAGTAATAACTATATTAAATAGTTCTAAGAAAGCTTAGATGTTAGAAGATTACGAAGTTGATATTTTATATAAAGTTAATAAATAAAAGTAGGAATAATAAAAGCGTGAAGATAATAATAATAATAATGAAATACTAAGGGGTTCTAGTAGAGATTAGATCGTAGCTTTCCTTAAGATACAAATATTAGGTACTACTTCCCTAATGCCTACTAGGTATCCTTAATATAAAAGTAAAGAATATAAAGTATAGGAATATTTAAGATACTTCTTAGAATGCTAACCTGAGATATTAGTAATAAATTAGAAAGGTTAGATATAGAAACTTACTATATATAAATAATAATTGAACTGACCTACTCTAGGGCTAATAATAGTATTAGAAGTCTAAGTTGAGATAATAACTAAGGGCTAAAGCTTGCTATAAGAATTGTAATAGTAGTAGCTTATAGAGGAAAGCTTTTTAATAAGTAGAAGAAAGTATTTACTCGTAAGTAGTACTTCTTGTAATAATATATAGAGGTATCTAAGTTAGACTTAGTATATTAGAAGTTGTTAAAACTAGAAGTATTAGTAATAAAATAGTTAATAAGAAAATTAGGAGAACTTCTAAACCTAGAATATTCGAGCTAAGTATAAAGTATATCTAATATTATTAAGAACTAGAAAGGTTAGTAATAGTACTATTAATAAAGGAATAGGAAGATATTTAAACCTAGAATACTTTGATAAAAGGAAGAAGTTTAAGGTCTTTCCGGACTAGAGCTAGCAAACGAGCTAGCAATCCCTAAACGAGAGGCTAGTGACGATATCATAGGCTCCTCTACTCTATCCTAACATTATGTCCTTATTGCTATATTAATAACGGACTTACTATAATAGTATTAAAGGAAGTTAGAAAATATACTAGACTTTAATAAAATAGACTTAGAAAGTTTTAGGAATTCGGATTTATATAAAGTTGAAATGTTATAACCGAGTAAGCGTATTATTTATTTTCTAGTATAAAAATTAGTACTAAATCAAATGATAATCTCTAAAGTACGTACTAGGTAAATAAGAACTAAGAAGGGCTAAAGCCAAAAATGATAATGTAATTAATAGTATTAATGAAATTGAATTAAATAAATTCGAGAAAGAAGTTAGCGAAATCGAGAATGTTATAGAAATCTAGTAGTAAGATTAGTATAAAAACGATACTAAGATCTCTAAGGAATACATTCATTACTTAATATACTACTATAGTATCTTATTAGAGTATTAGAACCTTGGAACCTTATGCTAAAACTGATATTAATATGTTCGTTATCTAAATATAATATTAGTATAGATAAAGTATAAGAATCTTAGTAGGACTTATACCGAAATTCGAAGTAAATAACTATCAAATAAACTTGATAGTAATAATAAAGTTGATAGTAATATCAAGTGACTAAATGAAAATAGTAAGGAAAATCGTAGATATAACTTAAAACTAGTATATAAAGTCTATACTTTAGTATAAAAGTTAGTACTAGAGTTGATATAAGATGTAAAGTAAAGTACTTACTATTATATCTTCTTGATAAGTTCTGAAAATTATTAATATCATTAAAAAGCTATAGAAGCAGTTATATTTATATAAAGTCATTATCGATTAGCTAACTCCCTAGCAAATCAGAGAGCAAGCTAGTGATATTAGAACTATTAATATACTTAAAACGTGAAAATATTAAAGGTTTTAGTAGAATTAGTAAATCGAAATCGATAGATCGAAGTCTAGAATATATTATTTAATACTTCAATAATAACCAAATTCTACTTAAGATATATAAAAAGGAAATCGGACTGCCTAGTATATATCTTCAGATAGAATAATAATAGTATTAAGACCTAGAAGATTTAGATATCAATAATAAAGTTCGATTTTAGATACTAATACTAGCAATAGGATAGAAATACATAGAACTGAGATAAAGTAATAAATGATTTGAAGATATTAATAGCAAATGTATTACTTGATAGTAATAAAGTCGTAGAAGGTATCAAAAATATTAAGATGCTAAGATATAAGAAGTTACGAAGTTTTAGGAATTATAGAGAGCAAAGGAGATTATAAAGAGGCTAGATTCTAGATTCAGCTTAGCATCCCCTATTTACTAAAAAAGAGGAGCATATTTCATTATTAGTCGGGTTCTCGCTTATACGCTTATTATAAAGTATTTCTTTGCGTTTTGACTTAGTTTTTAGTAGTAAAATACTACTTTTTATATACTACTTAGGACGAGTAAGTTATTCTATAAGGGATGAATATTATAAGGTTATAATATGCTACTACGTAATAAATAGTCAAGTGCTCAAGTTGTAGGAAGCCTTATAAAACAGGGCTTCTCTACTTACTTAGAATACTATCTATTCTATAATACATTTATTACAACCCCTTATTATTTTACTTATTAATTATGAGTATTCTATAAGTCAGATCCTAGCTATAGAGTTCGCGGTTGTGTTGCCCCTCAACACTACCTATTAGCTGATCAGCGACTAATTAGAAAATTGGCAACTAGCTGACTTGTTTATTTTAGGATCTCAACTAACTAACTAATGCTAAAAGCTTCAACTAATGAGGTGACTTAATTATCGCTGACTTAATGGCCAGTCTGCACACTATAGCCATAGCCATAACCCCTCGACGGTAAAACCCAACAAACAGCCCTCATTCTTCCCCCGTCACATACCCCACGATTCTAGTCCACGATGTCGCTTGTGAGGTCATAGTAGTCTGGTCCCACGTATCCCGTTTCCAGACCGGCGATCAGGTCTTATGTACTACGGCCGGGCTCTTGACGGCGGGGAGGGGGGGCGGGGGGATGAGGAGAAGGCGTTTCAAGAGTACGTGCTTTTGCGGTGTGATTTGCTGAGTGGGATTCCGGAGATTTGGGAGGGCGTTTGTGCTGCTGTTAGGTCTTGTGGCGCGACTGCTGCTTTGGCACCTTTGACTCCAAGCATCTCGCTTTGTAGCTTCCAATTGAACCGGCACGGGACTCTGCGGGCATGGCTCTGTTGGTTGGGGAGGTGCTCGTCTGTTGCTTCAGTATAAATAAGTGATCCTTCACATTATTCTTCGGCGTCCTATGGTAATTCGTCTCTTGTACTTGGACTCGCTAGCCCCGTCGAACCCCTAAAGGAAATATGGGCCTCTTCTAGATCTCTCTCTCGGAATTCTTGAATAGCATATCTGGCTTGAAATCCCACAGACTCGCAGTTGCAGCCGGCTACGATTTCATCACAACGTGCTCGCCGGAAACTTCGAGCATGTCACGAGGCTTGGAGCTAGCCATGTCTTCGAGTACGCCAGCCCGACCGTGATTCAGGATCTCATTGGTGCCTTCAACGGAAAAACCTGCGTTGGAGCTTTCGATGAAGTCGGTGATGGACTTTCGTTGAAGTCATTGACCGTTTGACCGAAGGGGTCAAGCGCTTGGTCACCACCATGTTCGGATTTCGCGAGCCGCAATAGGGATTTCGATCCAGAAGACGCGGGAAATTTCTATCTTGGGTAAAGGTGTTGCGGAAAGCTATCTTTGAAGGGCTTGTGTGCCGGTCGCGCTTGAGACGAGGGTAATGGTGCTGGCTCCTGAGCCAGTGGTCAAGGGCAGAGGGCTGGAGACTTTGCAGGCGGCTGTAGACTTCCAGAGTGAAGAAACTTCGTCAGGAAGGTGGTGATATTGCTTTGGTCTCTGCTTGCCAGTGTGCAATTCGTCGTATAGTATCAAAACCATTATATGAAGACAATCTCTTGCCATTTCCGCGCACTTTCATCTCCAAGCTCCAATGCTTCGCCATCCATAATACCGTGCACGTATGAATCTCCGAGCATACGATAGCTTGTCCTTGCGCACAGTTTGTTTGCTGCCCAGAACTCGTCGGTGCTCGGCACAGGGCGAATGATATATGGCAGGCTGCCACCAGCCAAGACGACAGCTATATCTCCCACTTCGCATTTCTGAGCCCCGAATCCAAAGTATCCTTTTCTGGTATTAAAGAACCGTCTTCCATAGGTTGCTATTTTAATCTCACGGCGGAGTTTGTGCAATTCAGAGTCCCAGAGTTCAGCCCTCTGTTGACGACTCGCTGTGACGTAATCCGTCCATTTTGTGTACTTTGAAAGATCTGCATCTTTGAGGCGTCTATGATACAAGTTCGACTTCTTCGTATAAACTTCAACCCCTCCACGTAACGCGTGCCAGAGGGCTAACAGTCTCGAATCAGTGGTGTGGCCGTACATCGCTTCCTCTTCAGACGATTGCTCAATGCCAGCAAGTCTGTGCAGCTCTTTCAAGAACTCTGCAACGAGGTCAAAGTCGAACAAGGATTGGCCGGTCTGGGAACTGGTGGACGTAACGACATCGAATACAATGCCTGGTGAACTAGCTATCCCGCGAGTAATTGCCTTCCAGTTGGCTGCTGTATTCAGAGAAGCGTTGAATAAGTCGATTCGTTCTAAACGATTTGAATTAAAGGGCTTCCAAGCAAATGACCCCGTCCAATTCGGTATATATGATGGCAACTTGGGATTCTGGTACTCAACTAGATGGCTAAGAAACTCGAGCTTTCCTGTCCTTTCAATTGACTTGATGACAACAGCTTCGCATACTTCTTCTGGAGAGAGCGTATAATCAGCATCCACAAGGTCTGCATATTCTCCAGTCCCTAAGCCTAGCATGCCGTACAATTTATCCCGAGAATCAGTGACCTCTTGAGTACTAAATACTGAAAATGCTAATAGTACGTTATATGACCCGTGTTTTCTAGCTTTAAGGATAGCACCTAAATAAATTGCCTTGCTTAAAGACTCCATAAGTTCCAAAACGCTCGAAGCAAGTGTTTCATCAGGAATCCTCATATCATTAAATTGATAGCAACACAGAAGTCCGTGACGATAGAAGTTATTAGATGCTGTAAGCACAATCTCGCGACTAATCAGATATCGAGAGCATTGAAAGACTAGATTTTCAGCGAGGATGAACTCCTGCACCGTCCATGTCCGCTTCCACCAAGGGAGGTCAAAAAGACGGATGATATGGCTACGAAGCTTCGAGGAATCCAGATCTAGCCCATCGACAGAAATACTTGGCTCTTGCGAGGGATCCAAGTGAAGGCTGTCATCTTCTCCTAATTTGCGAAGAAATCCCATGGCAGTGTCACTCCCCTCCCAGCCTTCACCGAGCCACACCACAACCAGAGAGGCCTGGCCGTAGATCGATCTCATTCGCGAAACCTGATGCATCCGTTCGTTGTTATTCTTTTGATTGATACAGAGTGCATCGACCCAGAGAGTTCGCTCTGCATTCTCGAGCCGTAGATATTTCAAAGCCAAGTGGAGATTTGAAGTGATCGAAAACGCCTTCCCCTCGACTTCAATCGATCGAGTATCTTTGACGTCTCCCCACGTATACGATAGCGCCTCGTAGTCCGGTTTATCGTCGAGCAAGGCATCAGTGAAGTGGCATCGTATCGTATCATCGAATGAGGCTGGGCTGAGGTGCAGCAGCCGGATGAGATTCTGGCTTCTGTCTAGTTCTGTGTATGTGTATGCCATATCGAGTGTTTAGGTCCTTAGGTCCTTGGAAATGTATATTTGAACGTCGATATCTGAATGACAAAAGCGGTGCAAGAATTCCAAAGTTGATGGAAAAGGAAGAGAAAGATGAGGCAGGAGAGAAAGGGCCTGCAGGTCTTATCAATTGGGGTAAGGCCAACGCAAGGCTTTCCGCCAGCGCAGGAAGTTGCGACACAGCCACTATCATGGCCAATCAGCCTGACAATGCTGTGAAACCTTGCGTACTGCATCAGCTGAACAGAAGAAAAAGCAAAATATAATAAGCAGACAACTCTCCCTCCCGAGAACAAAGTCATCTTATAAATCCAACTTTGCAAGACAACTTTCAAGCTAGCAATCCAAAAGCTTTTCCAAATCAAAAGGCAGGAGAATCAACAACGCAGTTAGGCAGTCAGTACTGTATGAAGACATAGTCTCGGGCTCCGCCTTGAAAGCTACCTTACAACTGTAGGTATCGCAGGCTTGAACACTTCGTACTCGCCGATAACACTTGATCTGGGGTTTCCGCTTGCTGTTGTATACGGAGCATTCAAGTAGTGGGGGCGATGCGAAGACGTTTAAGCCTCTTCGCTTAGTCATCGTCACGACCCCTCCTCTCTGTGGATGTAATCAGTGGCCGAATAATATTATACCAAAACTCTAGCACATTATTCGGCCACTGATCTCATCTACGTAGAGGGTAATCTCTTCCTCTTTACCTCTATTAGGATAGTAGTTGTAGTTAGCTGTACCACGGCATATAGCATGTGACCTGGTGGATGGAGACTATGCAACTATCTATAACATCCTCCGCGAAATCAAATCAATTCAAAAGATACATCTCTATAAAAACCTATGACTAACCATCAACACATATCCCACCCTAAAACAACATCACAATCAAGCACGTGACCTTAACCACTCAAGCCACTTAACCACTCAACCCACTCAGACTACCCGAGTCGCCTTAGGTCGACTTGGGTTGAGTTGGGTCGACTTGGGTCCATTTGGGTCCATCTGGGTCCATCTGAGTCGAGTTTCGCGAAATGCAACAAATCCGTATCCGGAACCTGACGTCATATACCCTCGCTTTCCCCTATCTCTAAACCTAATATACTACAATTTCTCTTCTCGCATAATCTATCTCTCTTCTCACATAACATCCATCTACACTATCTATATATCAGCCTATCCACAACTATTTCAAATCTATATTTGTATTTATCTTCTGATTTCCTATTTATCCCATCTTCTAAATCTACACTTTCAATTCCATCTCCATTCCTATTTATTTCCATTTGATTTCCCCTTCCCTAAAGCAAGTAAAGTAAAGTAGTGCAAAATAAAGCAAGCAAAGCAAAGCAAGCCATATATGTATCAAGGGTATAATGCCATCATAATCCCAGTTCAGTTCAGTTCCGTTCCGATCCCTGAAAGAACACCCAGACCAGCCCAGTTACCCAGCCATTCCATTCCCAAAACGCCAATTCCATTAACACCAGCTCCCTGATATCCCGTTCCTAGACACTCCGGGCACAGCTCGCAGCTCGCAGCTCGCAGTTCACACCTCGCCTAAACATCCCTCTTCCACCCAACCCTCTCCCTCTTCGAAAACTGCCCCAAAACCTCCATAGAAAACCCCATCGCATCCCCCACCGTACTCCAAGGCCCCAGCACCTCCTGCACACCCAACTCCCGTATACACGCCGCCTGCCCATTAGCCCTCCTCCAAAGCCCATACCCATCCCTCTCATTCCCCTTCAGGCTATCCATCAGCTTCGCCTCCTTCTCCTTATGTTCCCTCGCGCTAGGATCCAAGTAAACCCTCCTCAATTCCTCCCTGCACAGCGCGCCCAGACGTGCAGACAGTGAATGCAGCACGGGGATATCGCGCATGTGCTGATCCATAAACGCCCAGAGTTTCAACACGGATTCCCAGTTCCCCGCTGCCATGATCAGATTCAGGCCCTGCATCCGAAGTATATGCCCGTTGATGGAGAAGGCGCTCATGTATAAACAGATACATTCCAGCCCGATACTGAATGCGAGCTTTCGCTGTCCTTCGTCGCGTTGACCGACCACGGCTTTGAGTTGTGGTTTTAGGATATCGTCCATTTTGTGCTTGAGCTTGCCTGCTTGTGCTGTGAGACGCTTCTCTTCGTTGCGCATCTTGTCAACCTCGGGATTCGAAGTAGACGAGGAACTGGAAGAGGGATTTCCATTCAGACGTGGTTTCTCTGCAGATGCAGGCGTGGGGGTAGAGGTAGAGGTTGGTTGGGGTGTGCGGACGTTGTTGTCAGAGGAATCGACGCGGCGCATGGCGACCGTTTTCATGGCGTCTCCTTTTTTGGGGGTAGATAAAAGATTGCGATCTGGTGGTCCGCTCACGGCTGGAGATTTGAAGGCTTGTTTGACGGGGACGTTATTGGATTTTGCGGAGTCAATGCCATCAGGCTTTAAACGTTTGGGTGGCGGTTCTGAGGCGCGCGGTGTTTCTGTGGAAGGCCGCTTTCTACTGGGCGGGGCAGCTTTCGGTACCGTTCCAGCTAATGGAGCTTCTTCTTCTGATTCAGATGTAGATTCTTTGAGTTTAGGCAGGGCAGATGGTTGCAATGCAGTTTTGCGATGAGGATCCACGGGGATATATTCTTTGTTCGGGGTTGGCCTGAGCTGGAGCATGCGTTCAATCGTCTTTCTGCTTTGCTTCTTGTACTTAAGCTTAATGATATGACTCGGCGGAGCTTCGGCTCTTTCTCTCTCTGGCTCCTGAGATTTGCTGGATTCAACATGACTTCGCTTCGGTGGATGTCCAACTTTCGTTTTTGTTGTCTTTTGCGCAACACCAGGTGCACCAGGCTGGCGTGCCTTCTCATGCCGCGCTTCAACTGTGTTAGTTGTGTTGGTACCTTGCGCTTTCTGTTGCAGCCTGTGTAATTCTTGCTCAATAGGTTCTGGCAGACCAGGTGACAGGATTCGTGGTAGGTGAAAAGGAGATTGAGATTTTGGCGGAGTTGAGAGGGGTGACGAATCAATGGGGGTCGATTTGTCGGGTGCTGCTCTATGACTCTTGACAATAATTGTATCAGAGTTAAGTTTAGATTTCGATGGCGTATTTGAAGACGAATTCCTTCCCGATTCCGGCCTTTTCAAATGTGAGAATCCAGGAGATTGTGAGAGAGGTCCGTTATCGAGATCTGCAGGTAGTGGTGATAAAAGTGGTGGAAGGTCCAGAGGTTTGTTTAAACTTGACCTTGAAGATTTTGTATCGATTGGTTTTGGAATGGGAGTGGTCTTGCGTGAGTGGGGAGAGTCTTGTGAAGGTCGTGTCTGTTCTTTCTTCGTCGGTAACTTCTTCTCTGGTCGAGGGTCTGATTTTCGGAGAAGAGAGCCTGATGGGGTTCTCGACTGCTCAACCTTGGTCCGCTTCTCAGCAGGAGTTGATGCCGACTCCAAAGGTCTCTTCTGAGGCTTCGTATCAGAAGTATGCTTCTCAAGAGCTGGTGATTGTGGTCGAGGAGGGAGACCGTGCTTGGGTGGAGCTATAGTGTGATGTTCGGGTTTTTGAACCTTGGAGTCCTTGCCGTGTAACGAATCGCGGTGACCATTCAAACTTGGGCGCGCCTTTTCTCTTACTTCTGGTTGACTTGGTCGAGGTGCCGTAGACCTAGGAACTTGCATTAGCATTGACTCATAACCAATGTATATAATATGAAAGAACATACCTCTCTTCTCTCGCAGAAACCCCAATCCTAGCCGACCCACTTGCGCCATTCTGCCTAGGCTCCTCTGACGGAACACTCGCCGTTGGCGTACCCAGCGACACATTACTGATATTCCTCGAATGCCCCGGTTTGCGCTCCGCATCCGCAGCATTCGGTCTCGGCGACGGCTTGACGCCCGTCTCCTTCATACCCTTATAATCCTTCAATGAATACTTCACCGCCGCCTTCTTCGGATCCCTCTCCTTGCCCGCCGTATTCGGTGTCCCAACACTACTCCTCACACTCGCACTAGGAGGAGCCGCGTACTCCTCTTCCCAGTTCCCCTTCGCCATAGCGATGCCGCGCTCGCCGTCGCTAATCAGCGTCATGTACTGTAGCGCCTTGACTTCCCACCATCTGAAAGGGGTGTTTTGGTTCTCGTGCGGAAACTCGGGGAGGTAGGGGTAGTCTGTGTTTATGGAGAGGAGGTGGGGGATCTGGAGAGGTGTGATGTGAGCAAGGGTGCGGGACAAAGAGGGATGTGATGGGAACGTACGTGGGGTAGGTAACGGTCTTTTAGGTCTGCGATTTGCTTGTCCACCCCGCCCAAACCGGCTTTGAAAGCGCCCGACTTGGCCTTCCCACCCTCCATCGTGGCGTAGAAGTGTGTATCAAGTGGCAGGTTGATGCCGAGAGTGTATTCGGAGATTTCTTTCTTTGTCGTAGATTTGGGGTTGAAAGAACTTTGAAGTAGCGGAGAAAGAGCGTAGAGGATAGCACATCAGTGAAAGAGGCTTCGAATTCGTACGTATCGTGGTGACGAGAGGGCCTTGGAGAGATGTTGTATTGTATTGTGATCCCGCGGTCAAGTGAAATCGGCAGCTATTGAATCCCAGTCAAGGGCTATTCATTGTCGCAAAGCACGGCAACCCACCAACAGCGCAGCGCAACAGCAGCATACGCGACTCCAGATCGGCAGCGACAATTGTCATATATCGAGACGTTGTGGAGGACGTTGTCGTATAGAGAGGGGTGGTGTTCTGGTGATGATTCCTGTAGAGCGAGCGCGGCTTTCGAGGGTCTGTGTCTCTGGGATTCACCTCACGTCCACTGGTTTGGAACTTTGGGGGCTGATCTCGTCACGCTTGCCCTGTCTTAAACGGCGGATGGCTTTTCCGAGGATAACTAGCTGTACTTTAGTTTGCCGCCGCGCCTCCCAGCAAAAACAGAATAGAATAGACGAACGCAATGCAAGAGAACAATATAAATGAAAACGTGCACATGCAGATAAAGATATGCAAATACCCTCATAATCGACAATGCGTTACAGTCCAGATTAATTGTTATATTTCTAGACTCCGCTTGCAATTACATCTTTCCCAGAAAAGCAACGCAAAGCGCAGCGCCTAAATAGATATGACATGTAGTCTATCTGGAGCCTCAACCCAATCACAATTATCGTCCCATCGTAAGGCGACCAATCCGCGACGAGGGGATAAGGATGGGATGGGCATTATATGCATCACGTGACAACCAAAGACATATTCTCAAGTTTGAATATATCTTTTACCTGCATTTTCTACTGTGCGTTCTGTTTGCAGTGTATCTTCTAATACAAGCTAGCAATCAGATATCCCACTGCATAGATGCATATCCCATCCCAACCCATCCCATCCCACCCCTTACCCAAAGCCCCCCAACCACCACCCTAAGCTTTATACATACAAGTAATATACATTGCCCAAGATTAAAAAAAAAAAGATTATGCCATGCCTCCCAACTCCATGCTAATGCCCGACCGACCTAGGACCCGATTATGCAGTCATAAAATGCCGTCCGTTATGATGCAGGAGTTTCAAGTGAGTAGCAATGATCGCACAGCCATTTCTCTTTGACTGGACGATTTGACTTCTTTGCGCATTCGCGGTGGTAGAATCTACCAGGGCATTGCTGTGAAAGAGTCAGCTTAGTGTTACGAGGTTATATTGGAGCGAAACTTACGCTGGCGGATGAACCAGCACACACAACCCTACCAGCCCGCTCTACATGTTCAAGGCAAATGCAGCGCGTTGCACCCCGGAGTCTAGGGATCTCTTCCTTCGCTTCAGTATCAACCTTGCCATTCCCGGTCGTCTTATCATCCTGTTTCGAACTCTGCTCCTCTCTTTTCTTGCCGGATCCATTCCCCTCGTACTTCGGGTTCTCTTTTTCCTGGCAAGCCCCCCGAATGATTTTCAGGCATTCTAGCCTTGTTTCCGGGGTAATAATGCCACGAAGCTTATATGACTGGCATAATTTCTGAAATTCACGTGCCCTCCCTGGAGTTTCCGCGAACCACATCCTGTTTGTTAACACGAAACGATGCAAGGCGTGCCCAAGATATTTCGCGCTTGTCAGGTGTTCTTCCATGATAAATGGGTTCCACCTATTAATGTAATCCTTCTCTTCGTCCGTCAGGTCGGTGTAGTCGTTTATGGCATCCCGATGCTTTAACATCAGCCAGCTTTCCTCCTTTTCATCGTCGCTATTGGGGAGCTCTTCACCTGGCTCCAATACTCGCTTCGTAATCGTGTCGTAAAGAGGCTTGGCTGTATGTGGAACGTATATCCTTTTTTCTGATCTCACTGGTAGCGTTGCGGAAAAGGCTTTCAACCGAGACTCCAGATCCATTGTATCATGATCATCCGTGTCGTTGGATGTATTAGGTGAGCTGTATCTAGAACCACGAGAAGATGACGATAGAGAAGATCCCTGGCCTCTCTCGAGATGTAAAAGTCTAAGATGCTCAGGCAAAGCGTGATGATGCGGTCCATAGCGGGATTTTATCCATGATTCGTCCCCGTCAAGAAACTTTTCGAGCTCAAATACTGTCGTGGGTTTTGTAAACTGAAGAGTCCGACCAAGTTCGTTGTTTGACCGACTTCTAGCAGCTGTGATGAAGTATTGCACCCTAGGTTCAGCCCGTCGAAGCTGGAACTTGTAGGTAATATGCTCATTTTGGAGATGAAATGTCAAGAGACTAACAGATCTATTGGAAGACCCGCAAAACGGACACATTAAGCCAGAGACTTTCGATTCCCGCTTGACATTGAGTTCCGTAGCTTCCGAGCTTCCAAGTGTGTAGGTTACAGTCACATCTGACTTATTAGGTGAAACATTGCATTCCCGATGCTTGTAGACTCTCGGGGAACGACCTTGAGCTTGAGCACTTAGCTTTTTTAGGTTGTACTCGATGGGTTTCCGAGCTCTACGACCATTGGCAGGGCTTTGGCTTTCCGCTATTGAAAGCTCTTCGACCTTTTGTAGAACTGGCGATGCTGGAGGAACTGTTTCGACGGGAAATTCGGCTGCTACAGTCTTCCTACTCACTACGCTCAGATGACTCGGAAGCGCCCAAAAAACCTTTAGACTCAAAAAGTCGTCCAACGGTTGCGTCTTCGGTCCGAAAGTAAACTTCAGATTTGGGGTTGGGGTTTGCCTGTCAGCATTCATAAAGGCCTTCATCTCAGCCAAGAGACTAACATCAATCCAACTAGCCTCTTTATTCTCAATAGCCTTGGATACCGCAAATCCTCTCTGGTGCTCGTCCGAGTCATCGACTACAGGAATAGCGACTGGAGGCCAAGCCTCATGGTAGCCCACAGGCTCTATAATGACTTGGAGCCTGTACCGTTTGGCGAGGCCGTAGGTACATTCAAAGTCGTTCTCTATTACATCGTCGTCCGTAAATTTTCTGGCCTTTCGATTCATATAGAACTCGTGGGGGAGGAAGACGAAGGATTGAGGTTCGTCAAATGCCCTTTTCATAACTCCATCCTCAAAGGTAACGTGAAGCGTACATATCTTGGAACGCCTGCACCTTTCAACGAACCCTTCTGCGTCGTTCTTGCGACCAAATATTGAAACTAGCAAGTTGCATTTGATTTTCTGCGAGGGCTCTACCAGCATCACATCTGCCTCGTTGGGTCTTGGACCAATTTCGGAAATTTCGACACGCAAAGATGGTTTAAAATCGGTCGGCTCCTTGGGTATAATAGGTTGACCAGCAGAGTTCTGGCGGGTAGTAGTGATGTCTGAAAAGGGCAGCTTTCCTGACATAGTCCTTTGCGTCTTGCCATAAAAGTCGGATGGTTGCACTGGCCCTGGCCGCGGCCTGAATAGCTGTCTTGAAGTCTCATTCGTCACATGACTCAACGGCTTGCGAAACAGCTCATCTTCAGTAACATGGCTGGGGGGCTGGTTTGATGTGTTGAGTCGCCGGCGCTTCGTTGGCGGTCGGAGATCCTCGTCTTCGTCTTCGACTTCCGGCGAGTGTCGATGCTTCAGGCCGGCGAAGGGAGACGACATTTTCGATATTTTCGAACCCATAGTCAAAGCGCGTAGGACGGCGCGGACATTCCGCGCAAGAAATGGTCTGGCGCTCTTCCTCTTCTGGTAGTGGTGGAAAAGTGATATATGCTTGATGGGGTGGGAAGAGGAGGAGATCGCGCCTGCACCTGGTCCAAAGCTAAATGGCGCTGACATAGCTCATAGCTGAGGCCGGCTAGCCAGTGCCACAAAGCGATCGGAGAAGTCCATACAAAAGGTCGTGTTTGGTGTTGGATGCCTTGTCTTGTTCCGGATAGTTTGTTTTCTGCTTTGCCTCCTTTGCTGTGGACTGCGGGTGAGGTAGACGTGGAGGGTAAAAAGTAAGGTACAGACAGGTAAAGGCGCCGGGCCACCACACCAGACAGTGCTGCGCTCCTTCTTTTGGACGCGTCCACCAATAACAACGTGATGAGGCTGTATAAAAGGCAAATCTTTATATGGAAGGGGAAGTCGCGAACTAGTGTAGGTATAGGAAATTACTATGGATAGGTGAATCTGTCTTGTGCAGGCAGTATTTTGTTGGTGGAGGTGGACGTATGGGAATGATAGACTGCGTAGTATCGTATCGCCAATGCAACGCAGCTGTTGTTGATTTCACTGCACTCCTAATTAAATATTTTATTGGGTGCAGGCCCAGCCAGCCCGGTGCAGGTGCAGGGAGGGACAAGGCTCAGGTCACGCGGATCGGAGGTACCTCGGCAGTTGGGCCTGATAGGGAAAGGCGCCGCAATAAGAAGATTCCCTGCATCCCGCTGCTGCAGTAAGGCTGCGGCTCTTCAACGTTAACAAATTCACCCCTCCACCCACTTCTCGTCTTCCCCTCCCTCTACAACACCAGCTACCAGCTACCAGCTACCAACGACTGTCGACCGTCGCATTCACACACATCCCATGCAGACATGGTCACATGAGTGCCAGTAAAGAAAGCAAACACATTCCAGGCGCCTTCTTTGCCTTTGCCACACTTGCAATACTCCTCCATCTCAAACGCATTGAGTCATGTCTGCTACTACCGTCTCTCGCCGTCGCAGCCTACATGCATCACCACGATCTTCTAGGTGAGTTTATTGACACATCGCACCTATCTCACCACCCTTTTACCGATCTATCCTCTGCCTTTCATAATGCGCCGTTTGCAAAACATTATATAAGGGCACTATTAATTGCCGACTCCTCCTGCAGAACGAAACACGCCATTTCATACGCTGAGCCCTCTTCCGATTCCGACCTTGATAGTGACTCGGACGAGCTGGGAGAATCATCTTCACGAAGTACAGCACGGTCTCGAGTACAGCCTAGAAGGTCTAGCCGGCGCGCTGGCGCACACCAATCTGACGATACCGAGGAGGACGAGGAGGACGAGTTGCTAGATACTGAGCCCGTTCAGCCGCGCCCCTCTCGACAGTCCACCCGTAAAGTTCCTATCCGAGGGGGCAAAAAATCCAATACACTTCCAGGAAAACGCGCTCGCCCTCAAACCCGCACTTACCACTCTGATGAGTCCGATGATGAACTCCCGAAGAAGAGGCGCAAGACGACTAGGCCGCCAACCCCAAAATCTCCAAAATCACTCGCAA
Source organism: Lachnellula occidentalis (assembly GCA_007821535.1). Classification (NCBI taxonomy): domain Eukaryota; kingdom Fungi; phylum Ascomycota; class Leotiomycetes; order Helotiales; family Lachnaceae; genus Lachnellula; species Lachnellula occidentalis. The sequence goes on along the minus strand of QGMI01000202.1, from coordinate 19,661 downwards.
ACTCCTTCACCACTCACAATATCATTGAATCAAGGATTATTCCACAGTGGCAAAGCCTCCCATACCACATCCTCCTGCAAGTCTTCAAATATGCAGCCTACCCTCTCTACGACGTTTGCACATTTCAACCTTCGCCATCTGCCACTTGGCTCCTGAAAATGGCCAGGTTGTGTCGCCAGTTTACTGAGCCTGCGCTCACTGCCCTATATTCCTCGCCACCCTTGGTCCCTATGGTTCAAGCTCACAGGCTGGTCGATATATTACGAAGCGACCCTCGCCAAATGGCATTTGGATATAGACAGAAAATCCAGTCACTGCACATTGATGTCGGTCAAGTCGTAGCTTATTCTCTTACGGGTAGCGGACATCTGGATCTTCGAGACCTCATAAAAGATTTGCCACGGCTGGCCGATTTAGAGCTGTACCATCAAAAGGATATGGCACCGTATCGAGAATTAAATGATAATATCAAGTGGACATATCCAGAGTCCTTGTTTGATGCCTTGGAATACGTCGATCCTGCAGCTGATCCTATGAGAGGCGATAAAACCAGCGTCTGTAGACTGAGAAGCTGGCGCTGGTCAAGAAGACTCGCTGGGAGTATGTGGGATATTGAGAAGATGCATGAAGTCCATCTCAAGCCATCATTTTCCGCACTTCGGAAGATTGGCTTTGTCGACTACCAGATTCCTGATGGCCAAGGAGTACACCCAAGACAAACACTACTTGCTGATTCGTTGAAGCCGCTGAAGAATCTCCAACATTTAGTTTTCGAAGCATCGACCATATGTGACGAGGACTTGCTGCCTCTGCTGCCCAAAAACTTGCGACATCTTGAGTTCATCAATTGCGCAGGGCTAGAAGCGGAACACATTGCTTCATTCCTCCTCACGCATGGCAGCCAACTTCGAACTTTGGTTCTCAACCACAATCAGAGACTTAGCTTAGGTTTCTTGCCTGTTCTTGGGATTGCTTGCCCACATTTGCAAGTGTTCAAGATGAACTTGTCATATTATAATGGGAGCACTGCTTATCGAGATTCAGAGCCATTATATGCTCAGCTCTTGTTTCCTGACCAGATTCCAGTCTGGCCATCAACTCTCCAAATCATTGAGTTAACTAACATGCGCAAATGGGAGACTGATGCAGCAGAAATGTTCTTCCAAAGTCTCCTCGATAGCGCAGCAAATCTTCCAGACTTGAGGAAGTTGGCACTGCAGTGTATCATAAGTGTTGGTTGGAGAGACAGGGCATCATTCCGGGAGAAATGGATTGGATCTCTGGATCGCATTTTCAAGAGAGTCTCCGAACCTCCTCGACATATTGTCAGCATTCGATCCGAGCCTGAAGCTGAAACAGGCCCAATCGCTCATCCGAAGGTTGAGACCGCTATACCAATTCGAGATCGCACACCGCCACACATCAGCGATGGTGGCTCAAGTTCAACTGAAGCTACCCCACCTTCACCAGCTCGACGCTCCCAACGCACAGCAACTCAGCCAGGCCTTTACGCTGAGTCCCCCGACAATTCAGACGCAGAGCCTGAGGCCGAGTACCAACTCCCCAATGAGTCTTTCAGAAAGTCACGCCCTAACGGTCTCGCACGTGAGCTCGCAATCCTGAAGCAAACAGCTGGCATAGACAGCCCTCCGGACAACCCATCTTCACCCGCCGCTGCCAGCTCAGATGACGATGAGCCGATTATCACCAAAATCAAAGGCAAGGGCAAGACACGAGAGGCCATTCAAGGCATGTGCGAAGTCGTTGAAGTCAGGATTGACAATCTCAGGCCGACCGAGGTGCAGGTCACGGAAGCCGATTTCTTGGATGAGGAAGCCTCCGGTGACGAGGATTGGAATGGTGAAGATGTTGTTGTAGATGGATATGCTTGGTGAATTGTCTGGACATTATCAAGGAGCATGCATAGTGAAGATTTCCTGTTTTGAAATTGTATTGTATTACACCACCACTTTGTATATGGAGTTACTGCGTTGGCTTTCCTCTGGGCTCGGGACCTAAAATGTATTATGGGATGAGATACGCAAGGGACGTACACTCACCAACGGACGGATGGACGGAAGGAAGGAAGGATGTATCATAACATGGCTTGTACACATACGGGCGGAATGGAATCATAAACACTCGGCGTTGAATAGACACTGGATTGGGAAGGAATATCGGAAACGACTCAGCTGTACTGTGCCATGCCCAGCTAGGTTTGGGCTTTGGGCTTTGGCTTCAGCCTGTAGGTAATCTTCCGTATACATGCACATAAATGTCCGCGCTGCGCTCGCTGCCTTTATTGTAGTATGCATAGAATAAGAGAAATCAAATTAGAAGGAAAAATGTCAAATAGAAGTAGCTTTTCTTGATTTCTTTTGCGCTGCTTATCGTGCATGGACTTGTTTTCCTGTGAGAGTTGTTTAAGGTGATAGTTGTACCGCATATATTAGTTCGTGCTTGTAGCTGAGAGTGAGAGAATGCTGTGCTATTGTGAGAGAGAGTGTGGTTAGTATAAGATATGTCACATGCATTTAAAACCGAAGCATGAAGGAAATACACGTCGAGGTGCTAGCAGACTGAACACACAAATATCTATTTCCTACTGTATGGAGTATCATACAATCCAATCCAATTCATCCAAAGAACGCCAGGCTGAGGTGGGGGTTTCTATAACCAGCCATCTACCCAATCATCCATCTATCGATCTAGCCTATTCTATATATTGCGTTGTTGTTGTTGTTCTTGTGTATTTTATTATATTGTATCCTGTGCATGCATGCATTCAATCATTCATTTGAAAATCCCTCTTATCCTATCCAGTTCTGTCCCTAGTTTACAGATATCCCCAACCCGCTGCTGCCATTCGGCCTCCACGTATCCTCCTGTTTCGTCCCCGGCGGCATCCACGTCGCGTGCGCGTGACTGCTCGCCCGGCCCCGCGTCTCGTTCTTCTTATCTTCGCCTACGCTGTTAAGCGCGTAGCCGTTACTCATGCCCCGCGCCGGGGCTATGCCGTTGCCGTTTGCATTTGCATTTCCCAGTGCCAAGCCGTTGGTATTGGTATTAGGCGTGGAAGTAGGGAGGATGGATGTAGGTTTAACAGCCATCGTGCTCGCTTTGCGATCAGCCCTGCTTCGCTCATTCGTCCGGTCGTAGAGATATAGTCCTAGGAACGTGAGGCCGATGCCTATCCCCTGGACGCCTGACACGGGGTTCTGGAACCAGATGATGGCGCATACGACCACGAAGACGCGTTTTATGAGCGAGGCGACGGAATAGGTGACAGGTGATACCATGGATAGGAGGATAAAGGCCAGGATATTCTGCGCGAAGTGGAAGGTGCCGTTGAAAACGAATTCGAGCGCCAAACGCCCGTGATCGAATGTGTTGGCGTGTTGAACTAGGTCAAGTGAGCCGTCGTGTAGGAAATCACCCAGTAGCCCAATTCCCTCGCTCCAGAACCATATTGGGGACGTCAGTAGGAATGCTAGTCCGCTGGAGTAGCATAGCAGATTCAGCTTGTCGAGTTTCCTCGTGCTGCCCTGTGACGCTTCGTTGAATAGCCGTTTTGAGAATATGTTCTGCGTGACGAATATTATGGCTGCGAGAAACGCGTATAAAATCCCTAGAAAGTTGCCATAGAACGAGGCTGAGCAGGCGAGCATTACGCCGAGTGTGAGGGGGATCAGGGAGAGGTATGTTGCGACTGGGTAGCGGATGTCGAAGATTATGCGATATGCGAAGACGGTGAAAAGGGGGGAGAGGCCTTTAATCGTATGCACGAGTGATACGGGGATCTTTGCAGTTGCAGTTGAGGATAGGAGATGTCCTCCTATTTGGAACGCTGCGAGGGGAAGTGTTGTTTTTATTACTTCCCGTGTGGGGGAGCGGATACCGTGGCGGAGGGCGGGGATATGTTGTTTCAAGGCGGGGAAGAGGGAACTGAGCCAGGAGAAAAAGATGCAGAATGTTGCGACAAAGGCGAATTGGATCAGGGTCAGGGTTGCTGGTTTGGGGAAGGCATTCAGGATGCTTTTCGAGGAGGTATTGGTCAGGGCGCTAGAGAAATACCAGATTATGCAGAGAGTCTACAGCAATGGTTCATCAGCAGTGAAGATATATTATCTGTTAAATTAGGGGATTACGAACAATAAGCTTGGGTGACACCGGCGCCTTCAACGCATCTGATATCTCGTGCACATTCTGGGTCATGCTCCCACTCCGCGTCCGTATTGTCCTAAAGGCATCGCTCAAGCTCTTCTGTCTCCCATGCCCAACTCCCCTCCCGCCAGTACTCCACGGCGCCTTGCGCACCTCCCCACTGTCGATCCGCGAGAGCCCCGGATGCCATCGATCAGCGGCCTGCGCTGGATGTAACAGGCTCTTCCCACCCATCGTACTTGGACTCTCCGTGTATACGGGCGACGCATCTAGGGACTCTACATGGTCCGGGAACTTCTCCATCGACGTGCGCAGGCTGGTGGTGGTTTGATCGGCTGGGAATTTGAAATTGGAGACGCGTGTCGCGGACGATGCTCGCGTCGAGTGAGGCATGGTGGGCTTCGTTCAGCGAGGATATGACCCATTAAAAAACACCATGGTTGTATCTGCGTATTGGTGTAGCGGTAGCAATGTCATGAGTTTCGTTCGTATAGTAGAGAACATTTAAGAGGTTATTCAGGTCGGTAATGTATGCTGGTTTCACCGATACTGTACTAACCGGAAAGGGGTGGCTTGAAATAGAAGCCAACGTCTTGTGTTTGAGAAGGCTTCCTACATATGCAACTTCATTTTTGTATTCAGACATATCCAATAGGTGAGCTCCCATGAATTTCGAGGATTTCTTTTTATTATACAAGTATTTTAGGACCAATTGGTATCTCTCGTCAGGGTACTGAGTAGTACAGGCCATATTTGATCACTTTTCTTACTTCCCCGTGCCACAATAGCGAGTGCTGCATCACACAAGAATGCATCCAGGCCGTTCGAGATAATTACCTCACCAACATCAAGTTCTCTGTCCATCATCATCATTTTAGACGCTTCGAAGCACTGGTCTCTGCCCAAGGCTGGCATCCATGAACCCATTCGGGAGAGCTCGTGTCCCTGTTCTTACGGTCTCCCTAAGAATTGAGGTCGAGTATGTATTGTTCACTCTCAATTATCGCCCTGGGTGGGCGTATCAATATAAAAATGAGGCCCTCTTTTTTGTTGGGGGAGATGCCCTTTCTCGTCTGATCTGGATGGACAGGAATTCAGTTGTTCCCCATTTGAGCACAATGAAATTACCCAGGCACGATACTCCATCCACGGAGAGAACGTACACCTTGATAGCTTAGTGGTGGCGCTTGAGGAGAGTAGTGCGGGGTCTCGAAGATCCGTCATATACTAGTGGAAGCCCGAGACTTTGATATATAGGCTAATGTTTCTACCCGTCATGTCTAATGGTACAGAGATGATCCTACCCAATTATACAGTGTTATCTAATGTAGTCTTCACGGACGCTACGAGGGCTATCATTTACCACAATTCTAACCTGGATGTCCTAGCTCAAGTCTATCGATCAACCTGATCACATATTGGAGCTCTCCCAGGGAACTATCGGACGAATGTCAAATACAGCATGGGGGGTCATCTTGTGCATGAGGCAAGAGGCTCTTCTTTGCCTTCGATAACTGAATAGATAATCTTGATCTGGTGAAGCAGATATATGGAGATACGTACAATGTCGTGGGCATGGAATGTATTCATGGGAGGATAGATGTCAGGATGAGGAGAGGATGAAGAGTGAGTATGCTAGGAGGTCAAGACGCCGAGCATCCTGTCGAACAAAGACTTGATGGAGCTAGAGGTGATATACCATCCTCTATAACTAAACCATATCCTATGTAACCACGCTTTCACGCTATATATTATCTAAACTCCTTCATTTGAGCTTGCCTAAATACCCCCGATCCAACCAACTTCTCATACAAGCGTTTCTCGCATGCTCACAACTACAGCAATGACTCTAAATACGACTCACAAGCAATATACACCAATCTGTCCTACCAATATCTCATAATAAAGTAGACTCCACCACCCAAACCCCCTCCATCTCCCCTTCCCCCATTAACCAATCACGTGCCATGCCCCGCCCCAGGCAAAATTTCGCCACCACCAGCTTCGGAGCTGATATGTTCGAAAATAGACGCATCCGTGTCAAAACATATGCCCGTTTCGCAGCGGTCCATTGGTATGTCTTTATACCAATTGCAAAGTCTCACTTCTTGCAAACGCTAATTGCGGTTTATAGGTGTAATGGTCAGCACGTCGGTTTTTGATACCGGAGATATTGGTTCGATTCCTATATGGACCTGGATGTAATATGCCAGGTTTCATGAGTTTGTGCATTATTTTTTTGTTTTCGCGCCTCCTTTTTGTACTTTGTATATAGCTTCTTATATCTTTCTGAGGGAATTAGATGATAGGGAATACTTTTTTTTGGCAGTTTGGAGGATAGCTCCGTTGTGGCAGAGCTAAATTTAGACAAGCGAGGCTGGTGAGATTTCACTTTACCTCAACCTCCTTTCCAGTCTTGAATAAGAAATTTGTTCCAACTAAGAATATTAGCTGCATTTTGCGGTTCGAGGCGAGGGTCCTTTATACTAGGGTAAAGAGCTAGTCATATGGTAAGGCAGGCATATATGCAGCTTCCTGTATATTTATGCTAAGTAGTGGCGACTATCGGACTTAAGAATAAAGCGAGTAGAGGCTCTGTATATACAATCTTAATTGCTAGCAGCAGTATCTACTTTCTTATCTAAGTCGTGACCCAGATTTTGGCTTATATTTCTAGCGAGAGTATAGGGTTAGTAATATACAGAGAGATTTTCTTTTAACGCTTATAAAAATAGAAGGATCTGATTCGCTTCATTAAGTTATAGTGGATTCGGCGGCTACGAGTAACTCTAATTGGCTTATAAACATTATAGTAGTAGGAGCGTTTCTACACGTGTCCTTAGTTATCTCTCCCTTACGGGCGCAATTTTGCTTCCTCTCTTACTATAGCATACTTCTCTCCTGGTGCCTTACCATAGGGCGCAATTATACTTCCTTCCCCTCCTAGAGTGCGCTAGCACCTTCCCCCCGCGGCTATCCTTTAATTCTACTTAGGAAACCTCTCTTTTACTCCCACATATTTTACGTTGACTGGCAACTCCATGGTCAACGCCCCGGTAGCATGCGCAGAGCCGCGGGGAACATGCTTGAAAAGCCACTGGCGCTTCCACTACGCGCCTACCGTTTGCAAGGCTGGTTCTTTTGCAATGTGCATAACGGGGCCGCAGAAAACTCCTGCAGACAGACCTGTAGACCTGCTCGCTAATTCCCATGTGGCTTAGGTCTATACGCAGTGCATAACTTAGCCTCATCTACTCCGTATTTACCAACGTGATGAAACAGTTTTGGGGCGGTGCGGCTGACCAGTCCATTCGATAGGCTCTTCTATGCATAACCGCTGCCGCCCCCTGTGTTTCCTCACCCTCGACCCCTAGAGGTTGGAGGCTGAGAGAGCTAGGGGGGAGGCACCAACAACGCAGGGTCGCATCGCTCTCTGTGACTTATATTCAAGTACGGTATATGGTCGCAGCCTTCCCTTTTCGCTTTTGCAAAATATCTGTGAATAATGGCCAGCCGCCAGACAAGATTTACGGCGAAGTTTTTGAGTTCCATTTCTATGACAAATATACTCAAAAAATCAAGCCATAATCACGAATTGTTGGAAAGATCCGTGCCATCAACAATGTCTTCCGAGGGTATTCGCGATCGCCAACAGGAGAACCCGCTTCCCCCGCTTCCCCCGGATACTCTAGGATCAGATCATTCATTGCTAAGGCATACGTCGAATGATACTAAACCAGCGACATCGAAGAGTCGCATCTACTGGGTGTATCCTGCGTTAATGCTCATTGCATTTTGCGCGGGCTTGCTTCTCGCAGTCGGGCATCATCTTTATTATAACTGGCTGGACGGCCAAGTTATTGGGTCAACGGGGAGTTCACAATGGTCTCGACGGTAGGATAGTTCTCACATTTATTGTTATCCATCTGACACTTTGCTAGAATCGGCAATGGTTTCGCAGTTGCCGTGGCTTTCTCACTGAAAATCGCTGTCGGAATCGCGTACGTCCAATATTTGTGGAGGACACTAAAAAATGATACACTTTCCCTCAAAACAATAAACGATGCTTTTAGTGCTTCGAGCAACATCTTATCGTTCTTCAACTGGGAGTTGATATGTAGGGCGCGGGTAGGAGTTATATTACTGGTCATTCTCTGGTACCCAACCCAAACTTCTTCCACCCTTTTGACATGTTTCTAATCCACTTTCAGGTCCCTACCATTGACAAATATCTTCACACCAGCAACACTATCAGTCACACTCTCCATTGCCTCCACCTCTTTCAACACCACAGTCCCTAATATAGGGATTTCCAACTCCAGTCTTGAAAATAACTTTGTTGACTTTTCCATATCGGATGACAACCCATACAAAGCATCTTCACGACTAGCAAGAATTATTGGCTTAGTAGCTATGTCTGGACAGCTGGCGACTCTCCAACCACCAGCTCCACACCCTAATATATCCTACAACCTTCAAACCTACGCCCCCCTTCTCAAATGTAGCTCTGACAATGCTACAGCACAATCCCAGCTCATCAGCATGTTGAAGAATGTGAGTAATACCACTGCTGGCGTACAGCAGCTAGGAGGGCTTCTGGGATATGGAAATCAAAGTGGGACGATAGATCAAAGCCTCGACAACCATACTTTCCACTGGGCGGACGGACAATATGGGAATGGGAATGCTTCTTACGATTACTATGGCGATATTGGATACTTTGGACTTGTGCCCCTTCCAAGAAGAGATTCTATCAAGCCCTGGTGGTACCCTACCCAGGAGGATAGTGAAAGAGGCTCAAGCTTTGATTGGCTCGGTACTATAGCTGGAGAGATCTTGATTGCAATACCAACAGCAACCACCAATTCTACCAGCGCGACTCAGATGGAGTTCCTCCAATGCCAGCTTTGGAATGCATCTTTAAGTCTTGGTATGAATTTCACTAATGGTGTTTCAAAAATCACCGTTCTGGAGAAGAAATGGATAAACGCGCTCTACGTAAATAATGTTCCTAACGACAAAGAAGCTGCGCATCCAACTACGCTGTTTTCATACTTTTCTTATTTCCAAGAAATCGGTACATATCTTATAGGAGTCGTTTGCTGGTTTCAAGATGGACCTGGATTGTCCACGGTCAACGAAAACTCCGAAATATTAAACACGTTCTTGGCCACATCATCCCAAGTCTACTGGATGGACCAAAAGATCAAAGCGGACGGCAAGAAAACCGATAAGAGTGCCTTTGAGCAGGAAATCAGAAATGTTACTTTTGCCCAGGACGTCGAGGATTTTGCACTAAATGCAACGTTGAGTCTTCTCAGTGAAAACTCATTCTGGTAAACTCTCCATCATTTCATCCATGTGTAACTCTAGAACTGCGTGAGTCACTGACATAAGTACAGCGATACCGTAACGACAAACGTCACCACCCAACATACCGTAACCGTATATCAATACGAACCCAAGAACCTCATCATAGTATACAGCTGCCTCTTACTCGCAAGCGCAGCAGCCGTTCTCATCGGATCTCTCGCGCTCTATTCCAACGGCGTCGGCTACGATACCAATGTGTCTACAATAGCCATTACCATGCAAAACCCAGAGGTATGTACTCCTCAACCCCCCACATAGCGGTCAAAACTAAACAATCTGTCTAGGTCAAAGAAGTGCTAAACACTCACTCGACAAATATGCAGCCGTTGGATAAACATCTCGGTAGGCTGAGGTTGCGATTCGTGGGCCAAGAGGGGTTTGTGAGGGGATATACTTGACAGGCGAGCTTCTCTTTGCTTTCATGTACGTTAGTGTCGCACGCGTGTGTAAAGAAAGAAGTCTTAGAGAGAGAGCTATATATAGCGGTTGTTATACTCAAAGTCAGGCTCTCAATCGAGAGAAGTCCGTCAAGACGATGCGCCGCTCTTTCGTCGTAGACCCACCCACCTCGCTTAACCCCTTTCCGCACGATTTCAACTCCTGCAGAGCTTTCCTCTCTTCTACTCAAACCAAATGCACACCCTTTCATTTCTCATCATTTCAAACTTTGAACTTTCAATCCGAAATCGGTCTTAGATAGCAGGCCACCCTCATCATCAATACCTTCCCCCTTTCTCCTGAGATGCAAATATTACATATCATAAACATTTTCACGGCGTTAGGCAGACGTCATATTCGCTAAGCATATAGGGAATATCCTTAAATAAAAGATGCAAACGTATTCTTTGAAACAGTATTACATGGAATTTGTAAATTCAAAGCAAAAACCAACTGTTGAAAGCAGGACCCTCCAGATTTCTCATCGCCAAAACGACACCCAAATCTCGTACCTAAATACGACCCGCGTTCCTCGAAGACGCTCTCATAGTTGGAGGCATATATTCTTGCTGTTTTTTGAACTCCGCATCATCACCTGTGTTTGTTTCCAGCCAAGCCATTTTATCGCTAGTGCCTTCGAGCTTGCTGCAAAACATCGGATGTTAGCATTGATTTCATCTTTGGAAGATCCTGGAAAGGCTTTCTTACTTATATCAAGAATTAGGAAGTGCGTAAATATCCTTTAGGCTATCCTCCTAAAGGTATCTTAATGAGCTTGAAACAATATTGCAACTTCTGATGGGTTGATTTCACCTGAGGAGTAGCTATTTATGGTTGGAGCTGCTTTGCAACGGAGGACTATAGAATTGATCAGAATCAAACCTCGAGATGTGCCATCATCTAATTATAAGAATGAAGTATGAACTCACCCAAAAGAGCTTCAAGATAAAGTCTTTACCTCCATAAAGAACACAGCGGATCTTGATCGGATTGCAAATTTCGCCCCATCCCATCATTACGCTCGGATGCCTTAGTCAAAAGTGATATCGGTGTCCTTGATGATGTAGGATTGCCCTCCTATGACTTTGCCAGGGATCCAAACAAATGATCATGCTTGTCAGCCGTACCCCATTGCGTTCAAATGAGTCTGCACCCCATTTGGTTCTCTCTGGGTCCGATATAGCAATGATGCGTATTCCAGCTCGTGGCATTCACGATCGAGGTTGTGGACGGGGCTTGGTGTCAAGCTCATAGAGCTGTGCGTTTTGGTAAGTGGAGACCTATTTGGCATTTCATGGTCTTGAAGTGTCTGATAGAAAGGTTTCATGTCGACCGAGATAGCGTTGTCCACGGAAAAGAAGTCGGACACACTGGATGCGCTCGTATTATCTGGTGGTGATGTAGTGATTACTACATTTCCTTCATAAGGATCTGAGAGTGTTGGATATTGATGGTAGGTTATTTGGCATGATGCACATCCAGGCAGGCTAGACCTTTCCGTGCAACGACACGTGTCCAGCAGTGTGCGAACTTGGGCCTCGAGTTCATTGATTCTTCTGGCGCTCAAGTTGTTTGACTTTTCGAGATCCTGGATCTTCTGCTGTGTCTTCTGTTTCTCCTCCCGTTTTGCAATTCGATCTTTCTCTCGCTTTCTCTCTCGCTGCGCTTCAGTCAATACTCGAGGACCGTTGTGACCTTTCCAAGCTCCAGCCATTTTTGTTCAGTTTGGAAATAAAAAACGTGGTCGAATATGATTGAAATTGTAATGTATAGATGTCATTTCGTATAATAAATATCAATAAAGTCAAACACTACTTCTTATCCAAGTGGTTACCTAACTCCTATTTTTATCGCTTATATTACAAAGAGACCACCACCTCAGTGCGACGCTTAGTAAACAGGGCTGTGTGTAGGAAGTAAGGAGTTCTTGCCGCATCCTGTAAGTTCCGCAGGTATCGGCGCCTTGCGACCAATTGATCTGCAAGACATAAGACTCGTATCCGAGCCAATCCTGTCAGGTCAAAAGATATCGAGCCTCTTTAACTCATGTATGCAAAGGAAGCACAATTTTTCAAAGACCGAGGAATTGTTCAGGTAGTAAAATCTTCGACACTTGCGCAGTCACAGTATTTCGTAGGTGGAGTCGAGGTGCAGAAACCCCACAACACCCCAGACACTACCCCTGGAAAGAAGGAGAAGCCCCCGAACACCCTCCTAAGAGGCGCATGGGATTGCAGCATAAGCCCTATCGTACCTGCAAGTGGGAGGAGAGCATCAGCATCTTGAGTAAGATTAAAGTAAGCCTGGACGAGTTTCCTTTCCAGGCGAGGATTGACACAGTGGCAGAATCACCTGTAAGCATGCTAGAGTTCCTCCTGTCAAGGCATATTCATAAAAGACAGCTATGACGCGGGACCACTCACGAATAGCAACGCCCAAAGACCTATTGTATCGTGTGCGGACTTAGGCAGCAGCTGCATAGAGCATCTGCATGTCAGACCCGAATTAGGACAAGATCGATCACCTTTCAAGATAAACGTAACACAAGATCCCAAGATGTCCACGAATGGGCGACTTACAATTCAGCACAGGGAAGTGCCCGCGTGAAATAGCCTCCTGCCAGCTTTCATGTTGCACAAGACGGAGACGCTTCTCCGATCTTTCAGGACGAGGCACAGGCCACAGGACTGCGATGTGCAACGAAGCTGACACTCGTCGCTGCTCGTAGCTAGCCCCACTCCCTTGAATCTTGTATGTAAATAGTCGACATTCAGACTATGATTTTTTGGAATTTCAAATTTTTCTCCGGCACTTCTTCGAGAGATACAAATACTCCAGAGACAAATGGCTCAGATAGACATTCCGACACAACCTGGCAACAGATTTATGGACAGGACAAGCATAAAAGCAGAACCCCTACGTCCTGCAGATTCAAAGGCACGGCCCGTGCCGCACGGGTGCGCTGCTCAAGATTCTCGAGACGTGTCTAGGAGCTTACGGCCCAAGAATACGGTAGAGGGATAACAGGAGTGCCTCATACAAATGTGTACCACTTGGGCCCACAGCCATTACCAAATACTAGGTGCTAGTTTTGCAAAATGTATGTTGTGCCGGTGGAGGCTGTACAGTGAAGGATTGTCAAGAAAATTGAAGATTCTGTAGGAGTTCCCATGAAAGAGGGTCGTAGTAGGCATTTGATGTGCTGCGTTCAATTAGGCAGCTGTTATTGTTCACTTCGTGAAACATTCAGAGATATTTGACAGCCCCCTGGTGTGAGTTGCACACTCGCTCTACTCAAAAGTAATTTTCAACTCGTTAACCTTTCTGAGTCCTTTCTAAAAGTAGGGAGAGTTGGTTTGAGCATATGGATATTGTATCAAGAAAAAGCTGTGTTTTAGGCAACTTCTTTCAGTCCGCCAAAGCATCATTTTGCTGTAAACAAACGGGGTCTGAGGATACGTAGAGAAATCGAAAATCGAATCTGACTGCTGCAAGTAATCTAGGGGAACACTGAATTCCCATGCCAAGGTTTTTGATTGTCTTGCTCAGCAGAACGAATCTACAAACTTGGCTGACTGATGACAGGGAATATAATGTTCCTCCAATCGCCCCGGCTAAATACAGTAATGTGACATTACCAAGAAAGTACGACAAGATGATTGGCCAAGAAAGCAGAATTAAATAAATGCTTGGATGTATGCATTCCTGTTTGGTTTATGAAGGTTGAGCTGCAGGATGATCCACCTAAGTGTGACTGAACGCGGAACCATGAAAGGCTAGATTTGTTAGATACGTGGTCGTGCAGCCAGGGAGATGAATCTCTCGTCACACCTCCGCAGATGCCATAAACCCCGATACAACGCTGCATGATCCGCATGATAGCTGCGACTCATCTTATCTCATCTCAATGTCCAACAGATCGAGCCAGACATGTTGGGTCAAGTTCCACCTCTGAGGTATTGGGTCTTAGCTCCACTATGAAATGTCTTGGTGGAGGAGCATGTCTTGTCTCTCACTTGTCATGAAAACGACCGTTTTACCGTTTTTGTGCAACACCAAAGCGCCAAGCAAGATTGAAGGTGGGACTAACATGAAAAGAGAAAAAGAGAAAAGCGAGTCAAACGTAAAGGATGGTGCAAATAATATGTGAAAGGAAAGGAAAACAGCAAAGGTTTCAACGCAAAAAAGTTCTAGCAGAATGAGCAAAGTGGGGAGGAACTCTTAGGTCACTTGAGGCTGCCGTTGGGGCAAGACAACTTTGGATGACTTTCTATACAGCTACGACTTATATCCAAAATCACGAGCAGAAAAGGCTGCAACGATTTGTGATGAAAAATTACAAAGACACAAGGAGGGGACGTTACCAGGATGATATGCCAAGGCTGAGTCAGCAGGTCACATGATACTATCCAATTCCAACGTCACGCTAACCAAAAGTTTACAGCTTCGACTTCCCGCCGCGGATAATAATTGTTACAAATCTCTGGGACATTTTCCGACTGCGCATTCAAGATGGCGCCCAAGATGACCAAAAACCAGATGCGGCGCGCGAAGAAGAAGGAGCAGAAGGTTGCGCAGCCCACGCCAACCCCAGAACCAGAGAAACAACCGTCTCCTGAGCCCGCATCCGCGCGAATCGAAGCCGAACCACCAACCCTAGATATCTCGACATTGGACATCAGCGAAGATGATCCCAACTATGCGATGTACAAGGAGATTATGGAGCGCTTTAATGCGACGACCGAGGAGGACGAGGCTACGAAGGAAGCAAATGCTGAAGATAAGGGCGAGGTTTTCTACAACGACGATGACGAGATACCCGACGAAGATGATGAGGCAGCTAAAGAGGTGAAGCTCTCCAAGAAGAAAAGAAAGGAGCGCGACAAGTTGTCGGTTGCGGAACTGAAGGCGCTCGTCAGGAAGCCAGAGCTGGTGGATTGGACAGACACATCTGCTTCAGATCCACGGTTACTGGTTCACATCAAGTCGTACCGAAATGTTGTCCCTGTACCGAATCATTGGTCCCTCAAGCGCGAATATCTATCCTCGAAGCGCGGTGTTGAGAAGCCGCCTTTCGCCCTTCCCAAATTCATCCAAGAGACTGGTATTGCAGAGATGCGAGACGCGGTGTTGGAGAAGCAGGATACAGCAAGTCTGAAGCAGAAACAAAGGGAGAGAGTTCAACCGAAGATGGGAAAACTGGATATCGATTATCAGAAGCTTTATGAGGCTTTTTTCAGGCATCAAACAAAACCCGAGCTTACGAGATTCGGCGAGGTCTACTACGAGGGCAAGGAGTACGAGACAAATTTGAAGCATTTGAGACCTGGAGAGTTGAGTGACGAATTGAAGGAAGCTCTTAACATTCCTCCAGGAGCACCACCGCCATGGTTGATCAATCAGCAGAGATTCGGTCCACCTCCATCCTACCCATCTCTGAAGATTCCTGGCTTAAATGCTCCCCCACCTCCAGGTGGTGCTTGGGGTTTCCATCCCGGTGGATATGGAAAACCTCCTGTCGACGAGTTCAATCGACCTCTGTACGGCGGAGACATTTTCGGCGTTCTGCAACCTCAGGTCAACAGCCAGGCTGGCGAGCCAGTCGAACGGAGCCTCTGGGGCGAATTGCAAGCTCCAGAAGAGGAGTCCGAGGAAGAGGAGAGTGAGGATGAAGAAGATGAAGAGGGCGATGAGGAAGATGTTGGAGCAGGATTACAGACCCCAAGCGGGTTGGAGACACCAGGTGGAGTGGCATCTACGGTACCCTCCGAATACCCTGGCGATATGAGCGTCGGCGGCGACTTTGATCTTCGAAAACAGAAGAGAGGCACCGAGACCGAGGAATCGACACACCCAAGATCAGCATACCAAGTTATTCCAGAAAAGCAAATCCGCGCCGAAGGTTTCTTTGGTGGAGAGCGTGCTTATGATGTCCGTAGTGCACAGAATGCCAATCTGCCTGTCTTGGGTCAAGACGACGAGAACAAGAAGAGAAAGAAGCCCGGAGATGTGGATGTTGCATTGGACCCAGATTCATTGCAAAACGAGGACGGTATCAGCAAGGACGAGGTTAAGCGCCGATTTGAGGCCCAGAAGAAAGATGAGAAGGGGGCTTGGGCTTTCGAAGAGGATTTGAGTGATATGATTGCCCAGGAGAGTAGGAAGCGGCAGAAGAGGGACGAGGAGAAGAGGGGCGAGAAAAGGGAGAGGTCGTATAGATTCTGAGGATTGGGATGTGGGTACTTTATAGGCGTTGGGATGGACTTCAAAAGAGGCATCATTGTATTCATTGGGGTGTAATATATCAACATCGACCGGCTTTGTCCTCTTTGCTAATCTTCTTGTGCCGTCTTAGACACTATGTGATAAGGATGCTTCACGGAGGATGAGAAGCCAAAAGCAGGAAAGGTGGAATCAAAGGATGATCTCTCAACCACCAGAGAAAGGAAAAGGGGAATTGACACGTGATACTCGTGAGTCCGCTAGCGCCCGCCTTCCTGCGCGTCGCCCGCGACTTCCAAAAGTTATTCTCCAGCAAAACAGATGCATCTTTAGCAACACTCTTCCTCTTTTGCTTTCGGTAACTGCGACCCTCTAAACAAAGTGCTAGAATAGGAAAGTGCAATAGTCCTCCAAGATGGATCGTCGTGTGGAACGCAGGTTAGTATTCTCTTCTCTTTTCATTCACTGTCATACACCGCATCGTACCACGTACACCAGAGCATTGCATTGCATTGCCCCCAACATTCGTATTTTCATTCGAGCTTGCGGAAGAGAAGGAAATGGCTGGAAAGATCACATTCCCCGATCCTGTTCCTGGACCACCTGGACCCACGAACCCGCCACCGGGCCCCCCAGCACCGTACCAAACCAAGCAGAGCACAACAGGAGGGAATGAGAACGAGAAATGGGGTGATCTAAATGTAGAGGGACATTGTCAGATATTCCGCTGCCATCGTCGATCGGGAATCTCAAGTCCACCATTACCTACCGGATTGAGGCGAATGTCAGCTTGGTATATCGAGAAAATGGACATCAATCACCAGGGAGGTGAAGGGACACATGGACATACCGAGAAACTGGATATCGATTTCCAGACAGGTGGAGCGACGCATGGGTATACTGAGGAGATGGATATCGATCCAGTGTGTTCTGAAGTTGAATCTCTGATCACCGATGTTGAAATCGATATGGAGGAACAGTCTCCAACACCCGAGTTCCAATCGGCTCTTTCAATGGACACAATCGTGGAGAGCGGAGAAGGCACAAGCAATGCTGCTACCGAAAACGGAGCTGGTCGAGGACTACCTGAAGAGCAGCAAGCACACGGTGGAAACTGGCATTGTAGAGGATCCAATAGCTCTGGTACTGTAAATGTTTCAGAAGCTCACTCTGTCGACATTAGGCTGCGCAGTCTGAGCAGCTCAAACTTACCTTTTCCAATACGGGCCACGGACAAATTCTCTTGGAGCAAAGTCTTCATCAGATCGCCTCTAGCTGCCTGGGGCGAACAAGTCAAGCTTCCGTCTATGCAAAAGCATTCGATGAATTTGCTAGCTTCATCGCTGGATCTGTGGTTGTATCTGCCGCTGTTCAGCTGGCTTTTTCAGGGTTCCCGTTCGGGTATGGAGTTCTGCTAGGAAGCGCCCCCCCCCCAACCCCCCACCTGTGGCAGTTCATCATGGGAATTCCTTTACAACCAGATTGTCTCTCGAACGCTAGTACAAAGGAGGGTCACTTTCTGCCGCCTCTTACTACGATACTTGGTTGTGGACGATATTCTCCTCGTTTTTTTCTACCAAGCTACCCCATGCTCGTCGGAGATCGACTATGTATTCAACAATTGCCTGCAGAACCAAGGCCGATGTTTGTTCGCTCTATGATTCTTATGCCGCCACCACGACCACATTCATATCTTAGGTTTTTGCCTAAGCCAAGTGTGACCAGGGTTGCCTTCTGTACCGCGGATCAGATCCAATCAAACACTTTGGGACTTTGGGAATGGATGACCCTCCTGAAATGGTTGTGTTATCGGATTTCCACAAGGCTGGCGAAGCTATCATTCGAATAGGCGGATTCCTTGCATCAATATAGCACCCCTGCTAGTTGGCGTGTTTTGGGCGTATTATCTATGTCGTCTAAAATACTGTGGTCTAGCAGCCTTCGTGCAGGCTAAACTTATTTTCTTCTAGTCTTTCTTTATTGATGCATTGCTCTGGTTCCCACTATTTATTAGAGTAGCGTCTTGCACCTCACCCAATTGTAGTTCGTTGGTTGTTCATAGGAGTAATGCTAATAAATCATATTGTTCTAGAGGAGAAGGAGAAGTGACCGCTCTTGGCCGTGGAGAGTCTTACAGACCTACCGCTCGACCCTTATCACCCTCCAGACCACGCTCACCTCCCAGAGCTGATACATATCGAACAAATCGTGACAGGCCAAGATCCCCACCACCTGCAAGTGACTCTTGGCACCCAAATTCTCGTGATCGCTCTCCACGACGCAGATCCAGAACTCCACCACCGCGTCGTGATCGTTCACCACCACGAGATAATTGGCGATCAAGAGCAAGATCCCCACCTCGTGCGAGAAGTCCTCCGCGAAGATTCTCTCCTAGAAGAGATGATGATCGCCGAGCAAGGTCACCCCCAAGGAGAGACGAAAGGTTTGTTCAACCCCAGAGCCTAACATTCGAGGTTGGCTAACAAGTGTGTAGAAGAAGATCAAGATCCCCTTACGACCGAGATCGAGCCCCCCCTCGTGCCAGGTCACCTCTCCCTGCTCGAAGATCACCACCCGCAGGCCCTCGCGGTGGTTACCGCCCCCGTTCTCGAAGCCCAGATCGTCGTGATAATCGCATAGCTACAGGCCCAACCTCCTCGAACTGGAGACGCCACTCCCCGTCACCTCCGCTAGACCGGTCTGGTAGAACTTCTACAAGTACTTCTCGCCGATCCTCACCACATGTTCATCCAGACCGAATGGCAATCGTTTCGCAAACTTCGAATCGTGAATCTAGAGCTCGCTCACCACCACGTGCTAGGTCTCCTATCATGCAGCTCAGTTATAGAGACAGGGATCCTGCAAGAGACTCTGCGAGATCTACTCCGAGAGAACGCTCCCCTATACGCCCTACGGCGCCAAGATCGCCCCCGCGAGGACCTGCAGGCTTCAGAGCTCCAACTGGACCAAGTAGTAGCCGAAACTTCACTGCACCTTCTCCATCACCAAGGTCCATGTCTACCCACAACAGACCAGATAATTCCGGTCCTATCATTCCTCCCTCCGGACCACGTGGTTTTGTTCCCCCTAGCCGTGGTGGTGGAGGATTCATGCGAGGGGGCAGAGGCTCATTTAACAGTGATCGACCCCACCGTTCGGAGTCCGGATCCTGGGGCGCCGCACCAGCACCCCGTACCACCCCAGCAGAGATCTCCACCCGCAATAGCACACCCGCCGCCAGCCGCCCCACACCAACCCCTTCTCCATCCATCCCATCCGGTCCCGCCACCACATCGATAGCAACCTCAGCATCAGCATCAAGCATCCCCACGGGCCCATCATCAGCAGGAATTCCCACCGGCCCCCGAGCCGGCGTTCCGTCCCGGCCCTCCCTCTCCCACTCCTCAAGCATCTACAACAAACCATCCAACCCCAACGCCCCTCCACCCGCCCCACGCCCCCAC
>QGMI01000201.1:0-47766 GCA_007821535.1 Lachnellula occidentalis | reverse complement strand
CTCCTAACCACCATCCGCGAAATCTCCCACTCCTCCCCCTCAATCCTCTCTTTCTGGCGCGGCACACTCCCCTCAGCACTACGAACCGGTTTCGGCTCCGCTATATACTTCACCGCCCTGAACGCTCTGCGTCAGAATGTCGCGCGCTCAAACCTACTCGCTCAATCGGCGCCGTAGATAAACATGGGACGAATCACTCGTCCGCCTTGCCGAAGCTCTCGAATCTGGCGAATCTTACAACGGGCGCGATAGCCAGGGCGTCGGCGGGGCTTATACTTATGCCTATGACGATTATGAAAGTGCGGTATGAGTCGAGTCTCTACGCATACAAATCTCTTGCTTCCGCAAGCAAAGACATCCTGCGAACTGAGGGCGTCCGGGGCTTCTTCTCGGGCTTTGGAGCAACTGCCATACGAGATGCGCCATACGCAGGTCTATACGTTGTATTTTACGAGCAGCTGAAGAAGCGCCTCAGCGTGTTGGTTCAAAAAGTACCGATTCCGGGTGAACTCCCAGTTGGTATGAAGGGGAGCACTTCGGCGAGTATAAATTTTGGATCTGGAATTTTGGCGGCGGGAATGGCTACGGCGTTTACGAATCCGTTTGATGCTATTAAGACGCGAATCCAGCTGCAGCCGAAGAAGTATTTGAATATTTGGCACGCGGCGAAGCTTATGGTTAGGAATGATGGAATCAAGAGTCTTTTTGATGGTTTGGGGTTGAGGATGGGGAGGAAAGCTGTTAGTTCGGCGTTGGCTTGGACGTTGTATGAGGAGCTTATTAGGAGAGCGGACCTTGCGTGGACGGATACGCCAGGGAAGCAGGTATTGTAAGATAACGACTTGTATAACAGGGACGAAAAGGAACGGAAGAGATACCACTCTGTACAAACAAAAGATATTAATCAGCAGGCAAGGGGCTAGGTTTTTTGGGCCGGTTACATCCTTTTTGAAAACCTCGCTTTTCTGGTCGCATTGTCAGGAGGCGTAAGCCTCGATCAAAGCATCAGTTGATTTGAGCGAAAAGCCCTGCACAACCTTGGCTTCCAGAAATAGGGTTCTGCTGATCTAGTTCTGCCACATTGGGGCTTTTGATGTGGTCAGATTGCTGCCATTTATGTTTCCCAGTCATCATTTGCCACTCGATATATAGGCAAAGTATTGCCCCATGACATTATATTATTCAGGCGTCATTAACCGATTCAGTCGGGACGGACCGAGTACTTTGCCTCATTAAGCTTTACGGAAGTAGCTGCAAGCAAAAGAGCACTGCTGTTCGAGTTGTTTTTATTGTTATTGATATTGAGTAGATATTTTCTATCCAAAAAGGCACAAGCAAATAGCTAGATCAAGTGACGGTCATAATTCGTAAACTCCATTATCATCAACCCCTATTACTCCCAAAATTCCAATCTATGCCTTATACCACCCTATCCATCTTAGCTAGGTCTGCCACCAGCCAAGTAAGCCAACAGCGGGTTTGGAGATGGCTTCCTCTTATGCTCCTTCTTTCTGACAAATTCGAATTCCGGCTCGCTGTGATGATGCTTGCGATCTTCAATCGCAATCAACGTTGGCCTTCTGCGCTCTCGGATTTCTCTGGTGTGGGACCACAGAAAATCTTGCTCGAATTCGGGAACCCACCGTTTGATCAAGACGTAATCAGGATCCTGTTTGGTGTTAGCAATTGTCAAGGGACATGTCGGATTTCTTCTTACCTGATCGAAAGTGTAGTCAATCCTGTACTTGTTCAGGGTTTCGATCGAGAGATGTCTGCGAGACATTCTGGTGTATGTAGGCCTGTTGGCATCGATCGCCGGCTCCTTCTTGGTAATGACGGCAATCTGCCTCTCATCCAATCCAGACTTCCTCAGATCCTGCTCTAGCCTCCTTTCATACTCCTTATCCCTCTCTTCTTTCTCCTTTTTCTTCTCCGCCTCCTTTCTCCTGAACTTCTCGACCGCCTCTGCCTCTTCCCTCTTCTCCCTTGCAATCCTCTCCGCCTCCTTCTTCTTGAATTTCTCCACCGCCTCTTCCGCTTCCTTCTCCATACGTTTCCTCTCTTCTGCTTTACGTTTCTCCTCCTTGAGACGAGCAAGCTCCATTTCCTTCTTCAGTCGCTTCTCCTCGGCCTCGCGCTCAGCTTCCATCTTAAAGGCCTCGAGCTCCTTGCGCGTCTTCTCCAGCTCGAGATCTTTCTTCGTCTTGGATTTCTCAAACTCGTATTCCCTCCTTGTGTGGACCAGCTCCGCCTCGTACTCCCTGCGCGCCTTGTCACGTGCACGCTCGATCTCATACTCCTCCCTCAACCGCCTATCCATACTATCGCGCGAGGAATGGCCCGAGGAAACCCTCGAATGCGAGCGAGAGCGGGAGCGAGAGTTCGAGTGCGAGCGATGGCGAGAGTGCGAGTGCGAGCGGTGGTGGGACCGCTGAGGAGCCAGTTGTAGATAGCGCTCGTGCTCGTCGTCGTCCATATCATTGTAGATGCGGTTATTGATAACGACAGGCTGCTGAGGCGGTGGTGGTGGTGGGGGGGCGGCGGAATCGGTCGATGGCCTGTAGAACGCGATCTCTGCAAGGGACCGCCCATCTGAGGCACCAGATATCCGCTGCCACTCGGGTGGTCATAGTAGGGTCGTGCTGGGGGACGCGCATAGCGGTGCTCGGGGTAGACGACGGGGGCTACGCGTGGAGATGCTCGGCCTCTGCGCACGCGGATGTCGAGATCCTCCTCCTCATCGTAGGAGGAATAGTATGACATCTTGGCCTAGGCTGAGGTTTGGAATAAGTTATGTCTGCAAGGCTACCAGTTGCTTGAATTTTCTGGTTTTTTGCGCAGAAACAGGGCGTAGGGCTGTGCGAACCCGTTATCTAATGTATGGTTGGTGACCCCGCGATCTTTGGCGATAGGGAGGGATTGGCAATGTATTTAGACTTAGTTCTCGGTTTGCGACAGACAGCAGAAATATATGTAGATGAGAGGGTGATTCAGAGAAGAGAGGGTGATATGCCAAAGAGGCAAATATGCTCTTGTGAGTAATAATTGCAAGTCGAGTGTGGCAGAGGGGGAGTGTCAGCAGATGTGGGTGCGGGCTGACTTTAAAGACTCGGGGAAATGAGACTAAAAGCGCGAAAGATACCTACGCACGACTACTACCCAGATATTGCGGCGTAGTGAAGCGTAAACGTGCCCATTTATCATACTAGATCAGCCCTGCAGGGGGCGTATGAAGAAGCCAAAACCTGGGCCTCTGCCGCCGTCGCTTTAAGCAGAGCAGCACCAAGGAATGGAGCTGGTGGAGGAGGAATGCTGCTTTGATCACTTGATGGTCATGCGAAGCTTCCGAAGCTAATCATTCCCAGCCTCCTCACCGTCCGACATCTCCCCTCTTTCTCTTCCAGCTGGCGGAGTCCAGGATGAGGGGTGGGGTTTACAAGAACAAGGGCAGGAACTTGCCTTTTGCTACTGCAGGACGTGCAGAAAACTAACCTTTCGAGCCTCCCATCGTACTTAGAGCCTGTAAGAGTGCTGGAAGAATCCGAAGGATTATACTTTTACAGTTTTGGGCTTAGTAGAACTTACTCTATTTGCTGCCCTACAGCAGCGAGACTTGAACCAAAGAATGCCATGTTGGTTTCATGCTTCACCTTCCACCGCCAGCATTCGGGCGTTTTGGCCAGACAACGAAATCCTATTAATTCGTTTTTGAAGGGGAAGAAAACCTCGCGATACGCCCTCTGGAACGGCCCGCGTGGATAAAATCATCTTGCTGCTTCAGAATCCAGAAGCGGCGAATCCCAGGTCTTCAGTAAGGCCGTTCAGCTGGCCGGGGTGTTGGTGGTCTACTTGAAAACGGCCCCCACACGCCAAAGAAGAACCGTTTCATGCGCCGCAAGCTTTTTGTCACTAATTGGCCGTTATTCAAGGATACGCGAAAGAAAATCCCGCTACTTTGATGAGATGTATTTTTGGTCTTCTGTT
Organism: Lachnellula occidentalis; assembly: GCA_007821535.1. NCBI lineage: Eukaryota > Fungi > Ascomycota > Leotiomycetes > Helotiales > Lachnaceae > Lachnellula > Lachnellula occidentalis. Next base: position 43,782 of record QGMI01000201.1, on the reverse strand, counting down.
TGTGCTTCAGGAAGCGCGGAATGTCCACTGATCCTGTTGATCCTATTGATATTTTTGGCCCCCAACACTTATACTGATCAGACATGCCGCGAGCCACGCCATGGTGGAAAAGTTTTGCGCTGGTGAAGCAAGCATCCTTGGATTTCTAATCCTGGAGTGCTTGGCATGCTTTCGGGCATAGTGTCAGCGTAGGATATGCTTCTTGGTCCACCACCGACCGCTACGCCAACAACATCATGAATCCTCCCACTATTCCTCCTCGCCTCCCCCTCACCTCCCCACCTCAACCCTGTCTTCCGCTGTTGAAGATCTGATCGATATGCTCACGACTATTTTTATGCGTAGTCTCCAAGTACAATAACTTTTTGTTCAAATTCTCAACGTCCGTTTTCAGATCCGAGGTCTCTGTCGTCAATCTCTTGTCGACTTCGGCTATAGGGCTGAAGACAAACCTGCCAATCGTTAGTGAGCATTGGAATCCCGTGACTAGATTGGGCATGAAAGTAAAAGGGAAAATATCTTGGGTGAGTAGAGGCAAGGTAAGCTTACATTTTACCCACACCTTCGTAGACTGGTGTATCGGATGGTAGTGTGGATACCTCGCTGGATGTCAACTGGAGCATGCGCATCTCGCGCTGCTTGAGGCCGATTTGCGACTTGACGGTGTTGATCTGTTGTTGTGCCTGTATTGCTTGCGTCTCAATTTCTTGGACCAGCTGTGTGATGAAGTATTAGTATCTTTTATCATCCAGAGATGAATGACTCGCAAGGGGTTGGAAAGGAGGCCAGTCATGCTTTTGACATCCAACATCGCAGAACTTACCTTTTGGAGAGCTTCATTTGGAATAGACATCTCGCCCGAGGGTATCGAAGCTGAGAGGGAAAGGCGGAAGGATTAAATGCAGCGAGGGAGGTGGAAAGGAGAAGCTTGAACACGGGTCTAAATAAGGTCTCAAAACTTCTGGATGCGATCGTGAAGCCGATGGTGAATATAGTCACGTGGTACAGTGATATGCCCTTTTAGCGTCCAAACCCCATTTTTTTAGCTTCTCCACCACTTTTAGATTCCACCCCCTCATTATATCCCCTCTATATTAGAAATCGCATTAAATCTACTAACACTCATCTGAATTAAGTAAGTAAGAGCTCAAAATGATCCTCTCAATTAGTACTAACTATCTACCCAAGATCGCAATAGTACTATACCTTCTAAAAGCTACTTGCGAAGCTATCGAATATCTAGTTAGACTACTAGGTAAAAACGATAATGAGTAGCTAGCAAACGAATTCCTTATAATACTATATTCTATAAGATATATTTGATAAGGCTAGAAGGTTCATAATGCCTTAGGAGTTAATCTACAAGTATACCTTAGAAGGCAGCTAACTATTACTATTATTATAGAGGACTTTATAGTTAAGATCCTTGCTTGAGATATGATACTATATTAAGATGAAGTTGTAGACTATTTATATATAGAATTTAGTATTATACTATATTAACCATAAGTCTCAAAGCTCTATAAAAAGCTAAAGCATTTAAATAAGAGAGTTCGACTTATTATAGCATAAAGAGATATAGATCTCATATGAGTATTCTAGCAAAAATCGAGAAATTAGAGGCTAGAATAGCTTGTTTTCTTAGATGAATCTACATTTAATAAGCATATAGGTGATTATAGATAGGGATAGGCCTTAATTAGTATTACTCCTAAAGTGAGGAAGTTATTATAAAAGATAGAGTAATAGTCTATATTGCTTGCCTATATGATTGATAGGTATTTGAAGCCTATTATATTTAAAGGAAGCATTATAGCTATTATTTTTGAGGAGTAGCTTGAGTATAATATTCTACTATAATGTAGGCCTAATAAGGGGATTCGCGATATTATCATTATGGATAATGTTTCAATTTATCGAAACTAGCGCATAGTTAACTTCTATACTATAAAGGGGGTTTATATAAAGTATCTCCCTCCTTACTCTCCCTTCCTTAATCTAATCAAGGAAAGCTTCTACGATTTAAAGGTATATATCTATTATTACTATTGCCTTTAAGAAGATAGTTTATATACTAATTTTGAGGCATTTCTCTATAATATAGTAAAGGATATATCTTCTAGGCTAGAGGCTGAAAAGAGAGCACATAGGCACTTCCGTTATTTAGGGTATAACTTTAGAGAGCGTACTTAATGCCTTTAATAGCTTTTCCTAGTCTAAATACGATTAAAAGTACTAGTATTATCTCGATTTTACCTTAATTTTACGGCTCTATAGGCCCGGCCGTTTTAGCCTTAATAGCTATATCTTACGGAAAGTACTAGAACTCTACTACTTCTTAATAGAATTTTAATCCTATAAGTAGGGATAATTATTTGATCAATTATATATCTTTCAAGTCTATTAGTTTAATTTTCTATTATATTATTATAAAGTTCTAGCTGTTTTAGGAATGTATAGTTATATAGGAAAAATCGCTAAGTAATAAAAATTCACCCCAAAATCAATAAATCTATTAATTACTTATTATATAAATTATCTTTATCTAGAAATTGCCCCTTAATAAATATACTATTATACTCCTCTTGCCTAGCAATTATACCCTCTTAGTTAGGGTCGTACTTATTATCTTCTTGCTAAGATTTAGCCTTAGAATAGCCTATAAATAGGGAATTACTTTATCTTAATAGAGGAGCACATGAGGGGGATCTTCAAGTAGCATCTCTATCCTAGGCCTTTACTATCTCTTTGAATCTAGTAATCTCAAGGAGTATATCTTCTAGTAGACCTACTAGCAGGTTGTACCTCTTTATATTAATATAGTAGAATTGCTCTAGAGTCTAGTTAGTATGCCTAGCTTTTATCATAATCGTATCTATGCTACTAGCGCGACTTTAGAACTAAGGCATGCCTCTTAAATAGTTATAGAATAACTAGAAGATAGTACTATTTAGGATAGTAGATCGAATTAGGCTAGACTATCATATAGGGAGAGATCGATCGAAGTTACTAGTATTATAGAGGGGTACTAGTACCCTCTATCTCTACTTAGGCCTATGCTAGAGGAAGTAATACTACTCGTTATTATCGAATCGATTCTACTACTACTAGTAATGCTAGCTCCTTCTAATAAAGTTAGTAAGCCTAATATTATTGCAATTATCTAGAAGTAAAGAGGAGTAGATATATTAAAGGGGAGGTAGAAGAGAGGAGAAAGCATATTGATTTCCGAAGGGAGATATTATTATCTAAGGCTATATCTGAGACTGTATTTGAGGCTATATTATCTAAGGCATAAACCTTGATCTAGAGGCAAATTGCTATAGTGCTAGAGCTAGAATTACCTCTATTTGAGGTGCTAGAAGATAAGTAGGAATACTCTTTTTAGTAGTAGCTAGATCTACTTTATGATAAAGAGCTTCCTTAAACGTTAAGCTGATCTTACTAGTAGTATAGCCTTTGATAATACGAGTCTGATTAGCCTAGAGCGAGATTTCATACTTAGAGAGCTTGAAATAGACCCTACTATCTTCATTAATCTAATAAGCATTACTGCAATTAATGTAGGCCTAATCTATGTATTCCTAGTACGTCCTAAGATTCTATAATATCTTAGGCTTCAATCCTTTCTCTAATTGGATAATACCTTAGAGGTCTAACTATATCTTAGAAGTACTAGAGGACCTCTTTTTGTAGCTCTATGCTTTAGCCTTATTATTAGATAATATACGCTTTACTGCCTTATCTTTACTCTTGCCCTTAGATTTAGGGTCTTCTAGAGGGGGAGCTTCCTTAAGGGCAAAGCTTAATCCCTAGTTAATAGTAATAATAGCTCTACGAGTAATAGTCTATCTTATTAGTCCCTCAAAGGTATCCTAATCTAGCGAATTAGTAATCTCAATCAATCGATTGTCTTTTGCGGCACTATATTTGCTAGTCCAATAAGGGGGGCCTAAGGATTTCCCTTATATCCCTTCGATTTTATATATGCCTCGATCTTAGATCTTGCCTAGTTGCTATAAGTAAAATATAAGCTACTATTAGGTTTATCTAGAAGATCTATTATTTTCGGGTTTACTCTAGTAGGCTTGTTATCTAGGAAGAGGTTGCATTTGAAGGCTAGCATAAACGACTTTAGGGGGAGAGGTTGAGTAGGTATATCCTTATCTGCCTCCTCTTCTTCTACTTCTTCTTCCCTCTTACCCTCCCCCTCTTCCTCTTCCTTCTTCTCTTCCTCCTCCTCAAGAGTATCTAGGATCTCTATGATATCCTGCTTGATAAGTAGCTTCAGCTTCAGCTTCTTCTTTAGCGATTTAGAAGTAGGAATAATAGAGGCTTTCGTCTTAAGTTTAATTATAGTTTTAGTAAGGAGGGCTTTAGAAGAGGTAGGGGTTTTTTTAGGGGGTACTAGTAGTGTTTTTGCTATAGATTTAGTCTTCTTAGGAGTAGATCTACAGGTAGGCTTCTAGGAAGCTATTATATAGCTTAAACTAGCACTAGGAATAGCTTCAAAAAGATCTACAATAAGCTAAATAGAAAGTCTAGGTGTAGAATGCTCGTTTGCCTAGCAATTATAGGTTTCACGAGATTTTAGTAGGTGTGCGCACTAAAAAGTGGTAGGGAAGCTAAAAAATCGGCAAAAGGACGCTGATATGGCATATCACTGTAGAGGGGTCTTTTTGTCTTGGCAGTTTATTGGCTCGTCATCTTGGCGGGGATAGCTCCGGCATTGGAAATTTACTGTAAATCCATCCCATCCTTTTGATAAAACCCGCGAAGGATCCTTGATTCCTTATGGAGGGATAGTAACTGTATGAAGTAGATGCAGACTTATTCGGGACCATGACTTGACAGACACAAAAGGTCGGTGAGGTAAAAAGGTCTACTGCTGCCCACGGTTGGTAATAAAGGTCTCCGGTTATAACGGTACCATCATACGACCCAGTACAGTAGCACCCGCTGTTTCCGAAAGGCACATCTTTAATATGCATGACGTTGCAGCTCTGGGCCCATCAGACGTCCCCAGCATAGGATAGCTAAGCAGTCGGACCTTCCCCTCCTGACCTTGCGACCTGGCTCTACAAGAAGGGCGCCCTCCCTCTGCAGACAAATATGTGTTCCCCGTCCTGCCAAACACAAAAGCTTCGCTCGGCTCTTGCAAAGGTTTCGTGCAACTCCTTTGCAGCCAGCCAGCCTACCGACACGCAGGATTCCGAACAGCCGGCCTTCACAATATCTATACATCCATATTAACCTGCAGGCACCGTAGCGTTGCTTGCTCAGCATTATATACTGCCCGTTGCAGCCGTCGTCATGGGTTTTAAACTGCCCTCCTTCGAGTATCCTCGAGCGAAGCCAGAAGATGGTTATTGGGCGCCTGTTACTTCCACAATAAACTGGTGTGAGGGTATGACCTTATCCTCTTGATCACAATGTTGCAATGTTAATCTATTATTCAGAGGACTATTATGCCACAATCTACTCTGCCGAAATAGTTAATACTTTCACCAACCTACTCTTCCTATACCTGGGAACCAAGGGCATTCGCAACTGTCTAAAGTACGAGCATGATAGTGTTTACATGGTGGCGTTTGCAGGGTGTAAGGGCTTCCAATATATTAGCATAGGAGAAACTCTGATGATTTCGCAGACCTGCTCGTTGGCGCTGGGAGCTTTGCTTTCCATAGTACATTGAAATGTAAGATGCTAGCTCTTTTAAGCCATTGGTATGCTAACTCGTGCTCGCAGATCCAATGCAGCTTGTGGATGAGCTTTCAATGATATACACAGCTTGTAAGACGACCTGGATCCAACATGTAACTGATTCTAGCACAAGTCTGAAGTCGGAGAACGTTCATGGAACATTCCCTCAAAAGCGTTTCCTACTTCTCTTTCCACTACAAAAATATATTAAAGAAGCAAAGCTAATTCTCCTGTCTTCGTAGGCCTCATGTGCTATGCAACATTTTCTTTCTCCCAGTCTCGCCTGGTGCGCCAGTTGTTAGGTGTTGGCTTGGCCTCTCTTGCTATTTTCATTACAGTATGTCACATCTTTCTCGAATTATCATTGCGTGCTAATGTTGAGGCAATAGCTTTATTATCACTACCTGCAAGACCCAGATTTTCACCAGAATGCCTTCGCCATACTCACAGCCCTTATTCTTTTTCGCAGCATGTACGTTATGGAGGTGAACATCCGGCCATCGTTCAAAAAGAAATACCGATCGCCTTCGCAAAAATATGAATTATTGTCGAGTTCAGAGCGCTTAGCGATTGCACAGAGAGATACAAAAATATTGAACGAGATGTGGTTGATGGTGGGTATTGGCCTGTCGATTTTCCTTGGTGGATTCGGTATTTGGGCATTGGATATCAAGTACTGTGGCACTGTCCGGCGTTGGAGACATCAAATTGGACTGCCTTGGGGAATACTCCTCGAGGGCCACGGATGGTGGTTAGTGTATCTTCCCTTTCTTTTGAAAATAACTTTACTAATAAGCCCACAGGCATTTAATGACAGGCTATGGAGCTTACTGCTATCTTGTTTGGGGAGTTTGGCTTCGTCACTGCTTGAATGAGAGACAAGATGAATATGTGCTTAAATGGCCAAGCATATTTTTCTCAATCCCTGAGGTTGTTCCGCTCTCAGTGTATCCTCAAGGAGATGTCCCTTCGACGAATGGGCATACTAATGGGTACTTCAATGGCTATGCCCCTTCATCGAATGGGAACACCAGTGGGAACACCAGTGGGAACACCAATGGGTACGCCAATGGCTATGGCAATGGCAACAGCCTTGCAAATGGTAAGGACCGAGAGGACCGAAAATCTGTTTGAAACATTCTGCCTCGAAAGCCATCCTTTCAATACCATAACGAACACGTATAGTCTTCGGCTTTGAGAGCCCTTCTCTACTTGGATGAAATAAGTGGCCGAATAATGTTCTAGAGTTTTAGCACATTATTCGGCCACTGATTTCGTCCACGGACAGCCCTTTGTATAAATCTGCTCGTTCCTGCATATGGCATACTATACATAGACTAGATAATGATACCCGGATATAATTTTGGCGCTGAAGAAATCTCAAAACTTTTACTGGTCCCTTTCTGGTCCTGTTGCCTAATTCTGTGATTGCCAACTATAGCTACGAAGGGCAATTTGACTGCACCTATATTCGGACCCCGTTTAACATGACCATATGGGATTGAGAGTCTTACCACTGTAGTTGAGAATATCCACGAGAAAGTGTCATACAGCGCACAACTCATGTACAGGTATATAGTCTTGCTAGATTTGGTAGCCTTGTGGGGGTTGGGGTTTTTTATGGATCAGCTTCGACAGCTAGCGTGGCCCAGACTGTTGGAAACCGAGAAATGTGGTCTTAGACACACACGTAATCCTCCTCCGCCGGCCATTCCTTTACTTTCATCTCTTCCCTCGATCGTCAAAAGATGACACCTCTGCAACAAGAATTCAGCCCCTCCGAAAATCCACGCCGTGTCGAAATCCAAGCGGCGCTGTCATAATACGTTGCCTAGAAAATAATATGTGACATGTACGTTCAGGCGCAACTTCGACCAACGCGACGCGCGCCTTTGAACGCGAGAGACAGGAATTGCCAATGAGCTATGGCAGCTCCCTCGAAACAAAGCTCCTCCCGATGGGGATCATTTCTGCAGCAGGCTGTTGCGGGGGTAGAATCGCGACTGGATACTATCCTGGCTGAGGGCGACGAGGCTACAACTCCAACTCCAGCTAAGAAGCCTACTCCTACACCGGCTACTATAGCTACCGCAAAATCCGAGAGTAATTTTCCACCTTTTTCTTTACTGAGATAGTAGACTAGAAGCTAATTTATGCATAGGCGTCTCTCGGACCTCGTCTACAAGTAATAGAACAAACGATCGATTACAAGAACGATTAGCACGGGCTATAGCAGCAAAGAACTCCGCACAGAAAGGAGAGAAAGAGAAAGGGGATACTCTTGTCGCATCAACTACACCTTCGCGAACCGGGAGTCCAGTCACAGCAACCAATAGCCCAAGACAGAGTACAGATGTTGGATCGCGGAGTGTTGACAGCAAAGATGTTGGGGACAAAGCTGCTTCAGAACCTAGGGGCGACGATAGTCAAACTGAATCAAGGCCCTCAGTAGATGCCCCCTCCATCGCAGTGCAACCAGGGAGTCCGCGTATCCAACCGGCGGACACCGAGCTAGAGACGAACGGTCTTGGAACAACGGTGGAAGCGGAAGCATCGCCACGGCCATCTGGAGAATCTACACGGTCAAGCATACCGAGGGCGTCCACGGACTCAACCAGGCCGTCAGGATCTTTCCCTCGATCATCTACAGAAGTACATAACTCCGAGCTACTTGAGACGGTAGAGGCAGCCCTGAAGTCACCCGAAGAATATGATGCCCTCCTTAAACAACTCCAATCAGATTTTGAGAAGTCTGAATTGCAACGGCAGGAAGAGGTTCATGATTATATCGAACGCATCGATGCATTACAATCAAAATTACAATACCTTGCAAAAGAAAGCGTGGAAGCCGCTCGAAAAGCTAGCTCCGCATCACCTGCAGGTAGCCTTGAGAAGAAGCTGGCGGATAAGGAGCAACAGGTTGCTTTGCTGATGGAAGAGGGTCAATCACTCTCGAAGAAGGAACTTACTCACATGACTACAATAAAAAAGCTGCGAGCAAAGATCCAAGAGAACAATAAGGCGATATCAGAGGCAAAGACGAAGCAAGAGAAAGCCGAAAGGGATGCTGCCAGTGTCATAGAACGCCTGAGACGAGCTCAAGCATCAGAAAGGCAATTGGGCGAGAAACAAAAGCAGATCGCTCAGCTACAGAAAGATGTAGAATCTTTAAAGTCCGAGAGAGATGCGAAGGACTCTACAATTACTGACCTGAGACAGCAGCTAGAAGAGGCTGCAAATCAGGAAACGGAGGCTGAAAATAAGCGGGCCAATGAAGCGCTGGATGTCGAGAGAAGGAAAGTCGCGGATCTTGAAGAGGATCTTGCAAACCTGTCCATCGAGAAGAGTCTCGTCTATGATAGAAGCCAGTCTCAAATCAGAGAGCTGAAGGAGAAGATGGATAAGGACGCTGAGCGTGCACGCGTGGCTGAATTAGAGATGAAGAATGAGCAACATATGTTAGAGAGTAAGCTAGAAGTCATGAGGGCGAGAGCAGAAGAGGCATCGTCTGGTACTACTGGCGATGCACAGGCGAAACTTTTGCGGCAAATCGAGACTCTCCAAAGTCAGTACGCCGTAGCCAGTGATAACTGGCAGGGTATTGAGGCATCCCTGGTTGCGCGGGCGACGAACCTCGAGAAGGAGAGGGACGAAGCTGCAAAAAGGGAAGCCGATATACGGCGGAAGGCTCGAGAAGTGGTATGTCAATAGTTGGATATATGTACACGAATCGTTTACTAACGTGCGCAGACTTTGAGAGCCAAGCGGAATGAAGAGGAATTGGAAGAAACCAGATCCAAGCTACCCAGTTTCGAGCAAGAGCTTACGGAATACAAGTCTAAACTCGACACTTTGCAAAAGAAAGCCGAAGCTTCCGAATCCGCATTAATCGAAGCCCGAGCTGTACTTGTCCAAGAGAAGCAAGCTTGGCAAATGGAATTACTGCAGCGTGTTGAAGAAGAGAGGAATAAATGGCAAGAAGAGACTTCTGGCTCTCTTGGACACAGCCGTGCCGAATCACCCGTACCATCCCAGCGAAGAGGACTAACAACCGAGTTCCTTGGACTACAAAATCTACAAATGAAGCGAACCTCAGCTCGATCCATAACAAGTAGCGACCAACCCAGCGCTTTCAACGGTCGTCGCACTCCAGTTGTACCTCTTGGCCGCATCTCAGGAAACGGAACACCAACAAGACAGGATTCGGCACAATCATATAAAGACAATGGTGAGCGCGCAGATACGCCCTCGATCCATACCACGGACCATGACCAGGACGATTTCTTTGAGAACAATATCTCGACCTCCCCACAACAGACCATCAATGACATGGTATCTGTGTCCACAGCTGGCGCAGGCCCGACTGTACAACTCGTCGAGCGCATGAGTTCCGCAGTGCGACGCTTAGAAAGCGAAAAGGTGGCCACGAAAGAAGACCTGGCGCGCCTCTCCGCACAGCGCGATGAAGCGCGTGCTGAGATTGTAGCGCTGATGAGGGAAGTCCAGGCTAAGCGCGATGCGGAAACCAAGGTGGGAGAGCTTGAAAAAGAAATGGGGAATATGAATGATAGGTACCAGACTACGCTTGAGATGCTGGGGGAGAAAAGCGAGATGGTGGATGAGCTGAGGAGTGATATTGATGATATTAAAGCTATGTATAGGGAGTTGGTTGAGCGGACTGTGAAATGATTTATGCGAGAGAAGATGATAAATCAAGCCAGCGTGGGAGAAGTTTTCTGAGGAGTTCAAAGGGATGTCATAAGGAGTTTAGAGGTTGGCGTGGCGCTTCACTTTACTTTGCAAATAAGACGTTTGTAGGAGCATTCCTTTGGATGAGAGAGAATTATGTCAATGTGTCATGTTATAACTCTATACCCTCTCGTTCCGCAGATTGTACGATGTATTTCTTGACCTGTTTCAAATCGAGTTAGCACCTTCTTATTTTCTTCCCTCTTTCCACACCGAGCAAGGAAAGAACATACCTGAGCATCAGGAGCCAATTCCAGCGCCATAAGCCCATCACCGTCTTTCTTATCCGTCTCCGCTCCCGCCTTTAGCAACGCTACTGCCGTATCTCCTATTCTCCCAGTTAGTTACATCACAAGTTCTCACCAAATCAAAACTTCATTCATAAATAAGGGGAGCAGGTGAGGAAGTAAGTACCATGACCCTCCGCAACCGCATGATGCAACGGCGTCTGTCCGGCATCATCACTCGCATTCAATGGACTCCTATGCTTGATGAACAGCTCGACCATAGGCACGCTTCCTACTGCCGCGGCGCGGTGGATCGGATACACGCCCCGCTTGTCTTTGACGCGGACTGAGGCGGGGGGTTTGCTGTCTAGTAGGATGCGGGCTATGTCGAGGTTGTTTTTCGAGGCGGTGAAGTGGAGTGCTGTCTGAGGGTTTGGTTAGGAAAGGAGAACATGAGGAGATAGGGAGAGGATGATAGTACTTGGCCGCTGAAAGCTGGGAAATGAGTTAGTGATGGAAATCTTGGGGAGGGTTGAGGGAGGACGCACTTTTGGCGTTGACGTCTGCTCCTTTTCGGAGGAAGAGCTTGACTAGTTCTTCGCCATCTTTGAGGGATACGGCGATCATTAGGGGTGTCCAGCCTGAGCCGTCCTGAGAAGAGCGTAGGGGTAAGCTAGTTGTTTGAGAGTAATGGATTGTGAGATTATAACACAACTGAAACGTACTTGAACATCAGGATCAAAGTTCTTCCCTGCGGAGAGAAGAATGGCAATATCCAGGTGATTATACGATGTTGCCCAGTGGATTGGCAAACGTTCATCGTCGTCTTTTCGGTCGACCAGTTTGGGATTTGCCTGTAGGGTTATGAGTATGTTTCATTTAGATCGAATGGAGATGGGATAGTTCGTACGTTTAATAAAGATTCCACCACAAGTGCTGTTCATTAGCTCATATTAGCAATCAATTCGCTCGTCGAGGGAGGAGGGGTGGCGGGGTTGAAATATGAGATGTTCATACTTCTTCCATCTCGAGCAGCTTCATGAATGGCGAACTTTGAAGGTTCCTCCATGTTGCCTCACTATGAGCTCAGAAATGAGAAAATATCATGAAGTTAAACAAAGTTGTTTGTTGAATCTAAAGTGTGAGGTACTCGTAAGTCCGCCAGCCTGATACGTTCCTGCCTTGTATATTAGGGGTAGAATACTGCCGAATGAGGAAAGGTCGTCCTCAGTCCTGTAGAAACGCAAGGCTGCGAAAATAAACCTTGACTGCAGCTCAGACTCCATCCACCACTTCCTCAGCCATTATAGATCGACGAAATGTCTACCGCAGTCACTCCCGCTGCTGAAGTCGAAGTCAGTCATCTGAAGGGCCTAATCCAACAAAACGCGAAACGATCACGAGCTCTCTTCGCAGAAAGCGCAAAGCAAGATGAATCGCATATCACAGAAGCAGCCGAACGACTCTCGATAGCGTCACGCATCCGCGCCGAATACGACGATGTCAGAGAGCTGCCGCCTGTTCTTGCGGCGAAGATGGCGAGTGCTGGTGGAGCGAGGAAGAAGCCCAAGACTGCGCCCGCAGATGAAGGAACGGGCGACGCGAAGACGACGAAGCTTATAGAGGGCGTGGTGTCGTCGAGGGAAACGAAGGGAGGCTCATCTACAGCTTTGACGCTGTTGAGAGGGCGTGGGGGAGCGGATGGTAGCGCGCCGCCGAACGCGAATGGACCCACGACGCAAAAGAACCTTCCGTCTTCGAGTCTGGTTCGCAAGCAAACGGTTGTGCAGGTCAGGCCGGATTGGCATGCGCCTTGGAAGCTTATGCGGGTTATTTCTGGGCATTTGGGTTGGGTGAGGAGTCTGGCTGTTGAGCCGGAGAATAAGTGGTTTGCAAGTGGTGCTGGAGATAGGACGATTAAGATTTGGGATCTTGCGACTGGAAATCTCAAGTTGACCTTGACGGGACATATTTCGACGGTCAGGGGCCTTGCTGTGTCGCCAAGACATCCATATCTTTTCTCTTGTGGAGAGGACAAGATGGTGAAGTGTTGGGATTTAGAAACGAATAAGGTTATTAGGCATTACCACGGCCATTTGAGTGGTGTCTATACACTGGCACTACACCCTACTTTGGATGTGCTGGTTACTGGCGGTCGAGACGGTGTTGCCAGAGTGTGGGATATGCGGACTAGAAGCAATGTCCACGTTCTCGCGGGACACAAGGGCACAGTATCAGATCTCAAATGTCAAGAGGCGGATCCCCAAGTCATCACTTCATCCCTCGACTCGACGGTACGGTTATGGGATCTTGCGGCAGGAAAGACGATGGGTGTGCTCACACATCACAAGAAGGGTGTACGAGCTTTAGCAATTCATCCAAAAGAGTTTACCTTTGCTTCTGGTAGTACAGGAAGCATCAAGCAATGGAAGTGCCCCGAAGGCGCTTTCATGCAGAATTTCGAAGGCCAGAACTCGATTATCAATACCATGTCCGTCAACGAAGATAACGTTCTTTTCTCAGGTGGAGATAATGGATCGATGAGTTTTTGGGATTGGAAATCGGGTCACAGATTCCAAGCTCTAGATACTACTGCTCAGCCTGGTTCGCTGGAGGCCGAATCAGGACTCATGAGTTCTACATATGACAAGACTGGGCTCCGATTAATTTGCGGAGAAGCCGACAAGACGATTAAAGTATGGAAACAAGACGAGACAGCAACTCCGGAAACACACCCGTTGGAGTGGAAGCCTACTTTGGGCAGACAAAAGTTTTAGTATCACTGAAAAGGGGTTATGAAAGGCGAATGGCGTTCTTGTAGGAATAGGATCAGTCATCAAATTGACACTCAATATCATTGTATTTTCTCCACCATGGTATCTATGCAGTAAAACCCAAATTCTTGATCTCAGGATCATCCTTGAACGCAAGCTTCAAATCCTCATCTCCAATACTCAAACGTATTTTCCCCGTACGATCAGCCTTTCTAGCCTCTAACCCAACAATCCCGGCCTCCATCAAATCTACAGCACACATTCCCATGGCCAGGACACGCGGCGCCTTCATAGGCTGTTTGAGAACCATCGCCTTTGTAGAGACAATCGAATCAGGTTTCATGAGATAGTCCAATGTCTTACCACCGGTATCTAACTTCGCCATCCTCCTAGCCTCATCCAAAACATCTCCCAGCACGCTCTCCGCAACGCCTGTCCGTCTCGTCTTCGCCATCAACGCCGCAAGCAATATCTTCGCTGAAAGCGGCAAGCCCCTTAGGTACTGCTGTAACGGGCTAGTTGTCGCCTCATTGATTGCTTTCTTCACTGTCGCTATTGTCACAATGCCTAGAGATTTCGAGATCTTTTCCAGGCTCTTGCCACTTTTTGAAGGCGTGTTAGGAGCAGGAATGGATAATGTTTCGGATTCTGCGAGCTCGACGGCGCGCCGGCAGATATCGAGGGCACGTCGGGCGTCTCCGGATACGGCTGCTACTTTGCGGGACGCGAATTGGATGGCGTCGGATGTTACGACGTCGCCGGGAACGCCTTCAAGGCGGGATTGGATTATTTTCATTAGTTGTTCGTGCGTGTAGCCGGCGAAGGTTATCCGGGTTAGACCTGGGACAGGACCGTTAGCTGGGTGACAGGATCATCGGAAAGGGGTTCTTACCGAGTCGACTACTGATCTTGTTGCTTAAAGTTCGTTCGGGCAGATCCATTGTATTTGCCACAGCGAGCACGATCAGTTTACTGTGTCTGAGCCCCGGCCAGTTGAAGAAATTGTACATGACACTCTGGTTCTTGGTGACTAGTTGGTCTAACTCGTCCATTAATACAACACATGGTGTTCGTCTGGGACTTGGGTGGTTGAACTCTCTCTCCAGAAGATCCAGAGCATGTGACGGACTCACACGATCCCCTTTTAATGCCTCCCAAAGCAGCGAATACGATTGATGAGGATCAGTGACTTTCATGCCGTTGATCTCTACGAATGTAAAGTAGTCGAGCTCTTCCGCTTCAGACGCTGCATTGAGTTGGGCAACGACTTCACGGACTGTGGCTGTCTTTCCTGTACCAGGGGTCCCTGAAATATAAATGCACGCGCCTGTGCCTTCGTAGATCGCTGCCTCCAGATGGGAATACACAGAAGCAAACTCGTCTTCTCGGCAGGGAAGACTAGTAGGAACTGAAGAGACGTGAAGTCTTGAGCGTGCAGTCTGGAATGGCGAGGCGTAGACATGATCAGCATCAAGAACCCGAGTTCCGAGAGGTGTAAACTCGAGAGGCTTTTTTACAATGACCCTGTACGCCATTAGTTTGTGGAGAGTTGTCTGCTCAGCAGATGCTACTTACCTTTTATGACTAGGCGTTAGAAGCTTTGAAGGAGTACGAGGCTTTCGAGGTGTTGATACAGCGAATGTTTTGTGCTTTTTTTTAGGAGTTCCAAGCTCATCACCGGCCTCATTTTTTAGATCAAACTCGTCCTCTCCTCTTTTGCGTTTATCTAACCGTGATTTCTTGGTCGCTTTCGTCTCAGATTCCAATCTTTCCATCAACCGAATAACATCGTCTTCGGTATCATGGGCTATATCCTTCCACGAAAACTCTTCGCTGTAGGTCGTGGACTTCAGATTGCAGCCTCGACGGCATACAAACACTTTCCCAAAGTCAATCGACTTACGAGGAATTGTCCCCTTGGGGAATCTGGTAGCAAATTCCGATTCGGTCAGAATAGTTGCCTTGTCGATAATCGAATCCAATGGACTCTCATCCCAACCCGTAGTGATAAATCTTTCATTCTATACTTGTTAGCATGTCATTTCAATGTTTTCTGCGGAATATTACCGGAAGGAAATCCCCCCTCTTCTTGGCCTTATGTTGAATCTCCTTTTCATTGCAGAACCCTAGATATTGTCAATAGTCTATCCGTGAAAACCGGAGGGCCTACTGTGTGTCCTTACATAGAAAGTTTGCACAATCATCCCCATCTACATCCGCTCCTGTAAATTGCATAATCATTCCTACCCAAGGAACAGAACCATCTGCAGCCTTCAATAAAACACAATCTCCCACTCTGCATTCGAGTCCATCATCTCTTCTCCTCGCACCGATTATATTGGGCTCCTTCGTGGTAGATCTTGCAAGTTTACCCCGGCGTTTCTTAGAAGCAACTGCTTCGTTATCCGAGCTGTAGGACTCCTTCGTCTCGTAGATTCGCTCCCAGTGCCCGATCTCTTCATCGAATTCCTCTTCTGAGCTGTCACTATCCTCGTTAAGCGCTGCTTCGGCGAGCTTGTTTGCCAACTCGGTCTTGTTAATGCGCTTCTGCCGTGGAGTCAATGTGGTGGCTTTTGGAGGCATATCGAAGAGCGAAGGTCGTAACGTTGCTGCGGTGTTTCCTAGCTGATGTGATTTCTTAAAGTGCTTGCATTAAGTTGTTTTCTCAAGTCGCGTCGGTCGACGCGTTGTGCAGAAATGTGGGGTTGGCTCACTCCGCTCACCGTATTCAGGGGAAGTTCAGACTCCGACTTCCTCAAATCCTATGAAAGACTCTATAATTCATATCAATTGGGAGCCTTCCCACTTCCATTACAGGAAAGGAGAAATCATGGGTAAGCTTACATACATAAACATAAAGTGTCGATCATATGCTTTCTCTAACACTATGCTTTGATTTAGGCTATTCAGAGGCATGTACGAACTTCCCCCGCATACACCATGGAATACAAATTTCCACCTCAAGTGGGGAACTAATACTACACGTCCATTTGCTTAAAAAACCGTCTATCCTAGCCATGTGAAGCGTCTGGAGTTTCCGGAGCCTTCTCTTACTAGCATGCCTTCAACCATCCGTCTGATTTGGCACAAATCCATATATTATACATTACATCCATCTCACTGATTCGCTTCCCTTCAGTTACCTTGCCAGCTCTGCGGGGTCAGCTTTTGTATCGGTCGAGTTCGGAGCGTTGAGGAATCTCAAGCAGCTGCATGGCATCCACAAGGAACGCCCGGAGGTGATACGTTTGTTGAGGAAGATGTTTATAGTTCACATGATGATTGCGGGTCCAAGACGGGCTGTTGTCTTGCACTTAGGGAATCGCGCAACAGCAGATGGAGGAGGTATTCAGCTCTGAAGATTGGGCAAGAGGTCGATGAAGAGGAATGGTAAGTGAGCTTTCGGGTGTCCTTTTTCTGAGCTTCAAATGTCCCCATCGGTGGTTCACATATCCTGAGATATTGAAAATCTGCCGAACCTTTGATCAAGTATATAATTTGATCGAGTAATACTGACCGATATTGTAGGTACCCAGATTACGATGAAGCAAGTGACTCAACTTATGGACACGAGAGTGACGAAGATGACGAGCCTTTGGAATATGATTCGGATGGCAGCGACAGCGAACGTGGCGTTGAGACCTTCTATCGAGAGAATGACGAGCCTGTTCTGGGAAAAGTGATTCCCAGCGAGCTACGACAAGGAGCGAAGAAAAGAGATAAATTTATGCCAATCAAAGCCTTCACGGCGCAGGACGAAGAAAATGACCATAACCCAAGAGAAGACTGCATTAGTATGTGTTCCAGAAATTTTTCATGTGGCATAATGGCCTTAGTGTCCCCCTTTATGTGGTGAACTACAAGTCGTTGTAGTAGCTAGCATTTCTCATTTCAAGCCGTCAATGTACTGTTTCCACATTCAGGGGCCTGTGGGAGCTCCAGAATCACCCCCCGGGCGTTGGACACAGTCCTTTCTCCAGAGTACCGCAACTTTTTGGATATAATGCTAACTTTCCAGGTGAACATGTCGCCGGTCCTGGTTGCCGGCACACAGTTGGGTATAAAGCCCACAACATATCATCTGAAGAGATGAAACATTGCAATACAGTCCAGTGAGTGAGCCTCTGAGATTTTCAGCATTCGATGCCGTTGCTTTAGGTTTGCCGAGTTAGCATACAAGATGCGAGATTACTTCAATCAGCTAAGCATTCCTGCACTATCAGATGAATATTTTCCATCTAGGGTTGCCCAGCCGAAGTCGGTGCACTAAGTCCTCTTATTATCTTATATGTCATATCTTAATAAGGTATCTAAAATTACCCAACGAAGAAAACTGACATATTTTGGAAAGATCTCTGGTCACGAAGGGTAGTCATTGGACCCAAGAGCGAGATGATCAAGACTTTGAGATACACAGCGAATATTTCCTCTCTGGACTAGCTCCATATATGCCCTCTACAGATGAAAGAGAGCCAGAGGTTATTGTGCCTAGACATCAAGTTAATGAGCTTAATGTAAATTACTATGCATTTGGAGTAAGTGATCTTGATTAGCATCAGATGAGTCGTATCGTTCAAATCTCTAATTACTACTTGCACTCCTAGCCGGCAGAAACCGTAATGCCTTTCCACCCAACTTGCTTCGAGGTCTTCAAACGATTATCAAAACTCCATTTCGGTCAAATCGATGTCAACGGACTTATGAAGTTTCGCAATACCTGCTTGGAACCTCCATGGGGCGATTTCGCTTTCCCTCGTGATCCAGCTGTTCGCCATGCATTGGAGCAAGAGTGGATTCATTATGAGGGCGACGAGTTTCTAGCTGCAAACCCAGTATTTGTACCGGCCCTGGAGCCTATTCTACGTTCCGCTATTCATGTTCAACCGTCTTTCAGCCCGCAAGGTGGAGCCTTCGTCGTCCCGCAGCCAGCATTGGATGCCTCTTCCTCGGTTTCATCATCGGATCCATTCCTGAAGTTACCTCGAGAAATTACTGACAACATCGTGGAGCATCTCAGTTCACAGGATATTGCTAATTTGCGTTTATCCTCACGGGTCTTTCGTCAGTTGCGAATTTCTTTGTGGTACAACCTGCTCAGGAAAGAAATGCCCTGGCTCTGGGAAGTCTGGTCTGACGAAAAACCTTCTTACTGGGCTTCGGTATCTGTTAGCGACATTATCGCTGAGAAATATGTAAGACCTAAATTCGAGGCCGAGCTCCAAGGATACCGTTCCATAATCAAGGCCGATATGCCGGAGATATTTAACGAGTGTAAGAACAACGGTCGATTCCATTTAGTTCCTATCTTACCATGTTTCGGGAATTTGGGGTCATGATTTTAGAGCACCTGTTGAGACATCACTGCGCTCCTGAAACTCTCCTAAAGAAGAAGCGCTGACTTCCCGGCCTTAGGGTGTGCTGCTGAGCCTACTTTCGATGACTGGGCCGTGACATCCAAGGATATGTATGCGGACTGGACGCCGTTGAAGCTCCCTCGATTTGAAACGAACTGGTATCAGCTGTATCGTGACATTACTGTTAATTGGAAGAATTTGAAGGGTTTACACAATCGACGTAGGATATGGAAGGACATCGAAGAAATTATCAGTCGTATCAAGCAATTTCGGGCCGAGGGGAAGATCATGTAGATGAGTCAGTGCTTGTATTCTTCTACATAGTTTCTATATCAGCCCCGTTGCTCCCAACATCACTCTAGATTCTTTGAGACATTGCACGATGGTTCCTCCGTTTCCCCGTTGGGTGCTCTCGAATTCACTACTTCCCCTATTTGCCAAAGCGGTAACCGATTTCAGTATGATGAACCCCGACTCCTTCATTGACAGCTTGCTAGTAAATTATCATATTATTTCAGGAGCTGATGAAAGATGAGCCCAAGAGCAGAGAGTAGACGAAGATGCTTCCTTCCAAAAGCGGTGTTCATTGCCATAAAATAGACGAGGGCGAACGCACCTACCTGTTTCTTTATTTCTCGATCTAAAGTCTTCTCTGACATTCACCACTCGACTGTCTCGTGGACCTTCAAAAAATCATTCTGTATTGCAGTACTCTGGTACAGACTACTGGAACAATTACGAATTATCAAGCAGTATTGAAAGCGGATTTGCGTGCACGGCAATATGACACGAGCTCGAGAGTACGTTTCTCACTTTCACCTTCAACAGTACAGCGCTGACCTTTGCTACCCAGCTTCGAGAGATACAATGCGCAATGTGAGTGTCTCAACCCCGCTCCTCTCATAGCGTTACCAGCGCTGAGCGTTACTGACGCGCTTCAGCATGGGCAGAGGATTCCGATGTGATAACGGAGGCGGAGAACGCTGCTCCTTCTGAAGCTGGATCCGATGGAGTGCAGCTCATTTCTGATACTTCCTCCGAACAACGACGAAATGAGGGGAAATCAGAACCCAACGTCCATCACACCCAGTCCAACATACAGCAACTGAAAGAACAACACAAGGGAGTTCAAAGACACAAGGAGGATAGCAAACCCAATATCCGCCAGAGCCAGCCGACTCAGCCACGTATCAACGAGCGAAGAGGCAGCGTTCAGAGCATGCCAAACCTGCCTTTACGTGCCACCGACCAAAGAGAGAATCGCAGAGGCTTATCTGTAACCTCACGCAGTGCTAGGTTCCCTACTCCGCGTTTGCCTATTAGAGCAAAAGTATGGCCTACACCTGTAGGCTTGGTCACTACCCGGCAGTCCATTCAGCGCGCGATCAATATCGAAATGCAGGCGGATAAGGAAAAGCTCATCAAGGGACAAGATCAAGACGTTGACGTTATCATATATGTAAGCAAATGATTATTCTCTATCTTGTCGGCTGCGATGTAGTAGAGTAGCTCATATTTCATAGGGTTTTTATCTTTGGCCAGATAAGGCTCAGACTCCTATGGACTTGTTCGGACTCAAGCTTGAAGACCTCAATCCTATCAAGCTCCAGGATAGAGTCTTCATTGACTGGGATGCCAACACGAAGTGCTTGGTCGTCAAAGCTGGAAAGTCTTCGAAAGTCGAGCCTAACATGTTGAACGCCCTAGAAGAGGTCAGACAATATTACAAAAGTGCGAAGGCCCGATCTCGATCAGGAGATCCCTTTTATATTTTGACGCCTCCTACTGCAAGCGGAATGAGATCGGTACTTCGGCCAGTGGAATATCGCTCAGGTCTTGTGATGGTTCAGATAGTTGGGCAACAACTTACCCGCGAAGAAAAGGAAAGATGGAAGATGCTCCGCAAGGAAATCATTGATGATAATTATACTAGATTCCATTCCCATTTAACTAGGCACATCCTGGATCTCGCCCCACATAGAGGTTGGATGCGCTTGAGAGTTCATTTTGGTCACTACAATTTGCCAAAATACCCGAAAGATTTCAGGGAGGGTGGAACCTTTCAAAGATTACAAGAGATTGTAAATTTGCCTCGAGCGCAGGCTTCTGCCAAGTTTGATAAGAAGTAAGTCGTGGATAATGATGCTGCAAGTTATCAGCTAATATTGCTAGGCTTCCGGAACCTCAGATCGCGATTATGATGATGCAAAAGATTTTTGATTGGCCTGAAAGATATGGTCCAGTAAATGGAGATCAAAGTGCCCTGGAACAGGTCAATTTTACGAATAGCCTCTGTCTCTTCTTCCGAACTAGTCAAGGCGTTCCTGTCAGAAGTGAGGCAGACTTTGATAGAGTTGAAGCAAACGAAGAGCATGATGATCCTGGCATATACCAGCTGGGTGCAACAAGACATTACTGGGATAATAGAAGAAATAAGCATCTTGAGATGGTAACAATTGACATTGAGAGGTATAAATCAAGCTTTCCTCCTAGTATTGAGATACTAATCTGCTCTTTAGGAGGGTTGATTGGGCTTTAGAACTCATCACAGATAACCAGATCGCCAGTCCAGACCCTTCATGGAGTGCACTTATTGAAAGCTGCTTGACGCCCGAAACCACAGATCGAACGGATTCGCTAGGAGCACCATACCCTAACGTGCTTCCAGGAGCGCCGTACAGCATTCACATCGATTCAGTCGTACTCCGGAGCACAATTCAATATAGGATTATTGATTCGGGATGTGTTATCGAGATCAGCATCTATCGAACATGGCAGGGCCGCAATACAAAGGTCGAGCCTGTAGTCGAGACCAGCGTTTCCATGTTCCACCAGGACTGGGAGTGGCAATTGGCAGAAACAACAGATGTGCGTGACTGGGACGAATTCCTCACACCACTTTTCAGCAACGGCACGACGGATAAGACAGGTATAGAACAATTTTTCCACGAGGTTGGAGAAATTCAAAGCGACCTTAGCGATGCGTGCCGAAAAACGTTTGACACCTGCGCATGGCTCGCGACAAGCGCCTAGTCGTCACATTCTGCCTACGAAATCTTTTCATGGCAGTTCGGTCTGGTTCCCAACTATGAGCCATCTCCCACCACCAGACATGATACAGCATTGGTTTGGGTTCGAAGTTTGGCTGAACCTTCTCCAATTTTGTGGGATATTCAACTCGGCATTCATGTCTCCCTCTTGGCATATCATTGCCTTTTGCCCGCTAGCTATTGTACCCAGACGTACTTTGCCGTTTTCCGAGATAGCATCACGATGTAGATGGAGTAGTACCAGAGCTGATAACTTTCTGCCGTAACACTGCAATAAAATGAGATTAGCAAGAGGTGTCTCATACCATTGGGAGTAGTGACACCGACCATCTTCAATCATCCGTAGACCATCATTCTTTTCTTGTAATATCTTCTCCAAAGCCTTCAGATTCCCTGCCAGCTCCTCCACCTTACTTCGTAGAATCCCGTAGCATCTTTCGTGCTCTGCAAAAAACATTAGCAAGAGCCATCGCCACTATAGCCAATACACACCTTCTCAACATAAAAGCCAGTCCCGACATCCACAACCACATTCTCTGTATCCGCCAATGTTCCTGGTACATACAATGATGCTGTAAGAGGGACCAATATCGGCTTGCCTGTTTTTAGACAACCATTAGCCCTCAACTCCCCCCTTTATTCTTAGCATCCAAGGGCAGCACAAACCTTCAACCTTCCCCGAGACACCCAGCTCAATCGACCGCAGACATTCCCTGAACTTGACCTGCGCCGCTCGTAGTTGTGTGAATGAATTCGAGAGATGGGTGAGCTCGTCTTCGAATTGCTTTTTAATTTGCGAGAGTTGTTGCATGGAGAGGGAGGTTATGTCGACTGGTGCGTGTTAGCTGTGGCCTTTTTGGGAAATGGGAGGGGGATTTTACTCCCTTGGCCTTTGGGTGAGGACGCCATGATTGCTGGTTAGATATTGAGGGATGTGTTGGAAGGGATGTAGAGGTTGCTTGAGGTTGAAATCGGAGATTCTTGGCGGTCGTCACGTGGGGAAGCTACCCCGCGATTTATGTGGAGGGGCAACGGCAACTTCGACATGAAGCTTTATGTTTTCAGTTCAGTTTGACGTTTTCTTCTGCTGGGGCGTTGCTTTTTTCAAGTAGCAAACAAGAGCAATGTTTGGCTTTTGCTTAATAGGCTAGAGGCATTCCCGCTCTCCTTGAGCCTCCTCTCCTTCCTAGTGGAGAAGTCTTTCCTGCTTGATCATGGCCCCTATAGCTCATCATATTGATCTGTCTGCAGATATTTTCTTACAAGATCGCATTCCGAATGATCCACCGGTTGCTGTTTCTATATCATGTCTATCTCTTTTCTCTTTCTCGTTTTTGACCCGGCGTGTCACACGCAATGTCACACGCAATGTCTCTGTGGATTTTCTGCTTATTTTTCCGTATGGGATCTCAGCTCTTCCAAGACCGTGGTAATTGCGGTAATTGCGAACGTGGAGAGTGACGGGAGTACGAGAAACCGGACGGCTACAGGTGTGATCCACCACTACCAATATTTATGTCCGTGAGCGTCAGAGTCATAGCCGCACTGGATCTATACTCGTCAATTCTCATCCATTTGTTCTTCGATTGGATAGATGCTATAATCGTACGTCGCTGCATTCAAAATGACTTGAGAACAGAGTTTGGAAGATGGCATTTTTTAACGCAGCGAAGCTATTTTCAGAGGAAAATGTGGGAGATGAAGCAAAATCAGGCAGCCTGGAGAGGTTGAGAGTGTCTCCAAATCTCGCTGGCGTGGCATAATAACGCTGTTCGCTGTTTGGATATTCTCGATGCGCATCCGAAGGTATTCCATACAATTGACATAACCAGTTCTTGGGAATTTTTGTCCTAACATCTGCTCTTCCTCATACAAGCTATCCGGATTAACCCAACATGTCTGTGTTGTCTCCTGCAAATCTACTTGTCAAGTTGTCACCCTGGTATGCGCCATCAACAGTATAATCCGACAGCCTCGGACTCCGCCATTCTCATCAGCTTTTCGTATTGGGCAATGGACTCTTTGCAGGTCGCTCATAGAAAAAGAATTTGATCTCAGGTCGTGACTTCCATTTGTCAGGCACAGGAATCACAATCCACTTGTTTGGCGAGACCACGAATCCGTTCTTCTCATATAAAGGTCTTGCGGTAATCGTTCCTTCGATGAAGCTGTCCACACCCATGGAATCTGCGATGTCTGTTCCCCACTTCACTAGCATGGAGCCAGCGCCTCGGTGCTGGTGTGCTGGATGTGTGGACATCACGTCGAGGACTAGGTGCTGTTAGTTGTGAGAGCTGTGGGGAGATGTGGGATCTGCTCTGGGCTGGAACTTCAATTCAATTCAGGAGAACGTCTTGCGAGGGGGTGCAGTTGCAGGCGAAGTTGGGATACAAGAGTAGGAAGTACATACCACAACACCGCCCTCCCTTCGTTCTTTCCAAACGATGCTGATGTATCCACTATATAAGCGGGAAGTCAGTTGTTGACTACTCAAGTCGGTTTAGGGAGTAGAGGTAGAGGGAGCTAATATTTCCACTTTGGGACTTGAAGGAGAAGTTAGAGCACATGAGATGCAACATAATAGCTGGGGCAGGCTAGAATCAGAGAGCCAGGTATCCTTACATGGAGCACATGTTCAGCCCATTCATTACTGTCAGCATCAGGATGCCAATCGACATGAAGTTTCGCATGCAATTGCTCATCCGTCAACGGCTTATCATAAATGCACCATTTCGCAGCACTAACAATTGCACCTACTACGTATTAGTTATACTCCCAACAACGTCCACACCTCTCGTGACAGACGAGACAATCATTGTAGTTGAACTCACCCGTATCAACGTCCACAGCCTTCATATACTTCGCACTCTCATCCCCCATCCACCAATCCAGCATTCTCTTCACAGCCCTCTCCCGCTCTTCAGTCTCGGGAAACCCTATAAAGAAACATGGCTCCTTCGGCGAGCTGAAAGCTGCAAATTGCTCAGCTAGGATTTCGGCTGCGTCAGATGGATCGCAGGGGAGGAGACGCAAATTGGCCATTTTCTCAATTTTGATTGTTGTGCTGAAGGGCAGACGGTCGTGTGATATGTATAGGTGTGTTGTACTCCGTATGCATGCGGGCCAGGTAGATTGTGATACTGTACGCTTGGACGCGGGAATGAAGGGGGGCGGATAGGGGTTCGGGAGGGGTCTGCGATTCCCGAGATGTCTGGCAGCCCGGGAATGGGGATTTGCTTGGCGTTGCTCAAACCAGCCCTTGAATCCTGGACGAACAAAGCTTGGACAAGTGTTAGCCAAGGGGATCAGAAGTATATTACTCCGTATGAGACAGGGTACACGTCCCAGACCCAGCTCTGCAGACTGGAGGTGAGTACTCTGTGCGTATCCGGACCTCCGGGTTGCGGGCCGGATGTACTGCATATCAATCCATGCTTTCTCAACGGCCACTCATGCAATGCAACGGTGATATTTTTAGGTCCCAGGGTCTCGGGTCGAAAGCCTGTGATACGGAAAGTGAGAAGCGAGGTGGGAAATTTATTATTATCCGGCGCAAACGTGAGGGGTCTCGTGTATCCCCGCAAGGCCATGATGCGATCGCTGGGAGGAATTCGTGTTTTGATTTGGATATATCGGTCAGAGATGGACGCTCTCTGTGGATGAAAAAAGTGGCGGAATAATGTACTAAAAGTCTGGCACATTATTCCGCCATTTATTTCATCCACGTAGAGGGAAGCTCGAACTTGGAACGTAGAGACTGATGTAATTTCTGCACGAAGCCTTGTATAGTAGCTGTGCGATCGACTTAATAATCAAGGCTTAAGTGCGAACGTCCTCTCTGTGGATGAAAAAAGTGGCGGAATAATGTACCAAAAATCTGGCACATTCTTCCGCCATTTATTTCATCCACGTAGAGAACGTCTAAGTTGCTCGGGATCACACTTGAGCAGCAAGGCGCCCAACCTGACCTGTACCTTCCGCTACTACTGGTTTCTCCTGATAGTATCCACGATAGGCCATTTGTAACTGTGCCTTCCAATAAAGACATAGAACCCAACGCTAAACATCACTGCTGCCCCAAAGATCAGACAGCTCCAGTTCATTGTGACGGGTGTCACTTTCTCAACTGCCGGGAAGAAGCTGAAGAACATGGCGATAATCGAATAAATCATGGCTCCCACATTGACAATCGGACCAACAATCGGACCCATTTTCCAAGGCCCCCAACGTATGTTGTCTTTGACAGGATCGTTCCGTAGGCGTTTGTGTAAGAGAAGTACTATGGGGATCATGTAAGAGAAGAAAAATGCTGCCACGTTAACTGAAACTATTGCGTTAAAAGCGGCCGTACTACCAATATTGATCAGAGCGATGAGGACTGATACTACAGTGCTGGTCAAGATCGAATAAAGAGGGAGCGCTGTCTTTGCATTGACCTGCCGTTGTGAATTAGCAAGCATCTCAATCTTCGCAGCGAGGCTGCACCTACTCGACTTATATAATTGCTGAATGGCACACCATTATCTCGAGAAAAAGACCACAGTAGTCGTGAAGCCGTAGCCATGATTCCAATCCCCGCAGCGATTCCGAGGCACAGTATCAGAACGGTCATGACGGTAGTGCCAGCGTTACTCTTTGTTGCTTGCCGAAAAATCTCGATGAACGGGAACCCAGTTGGACTTTTAAGCGCATCCTCTATGTCGCCCAAGCAGAACAGTATGGCAATCAGCATGCCGAAACCCAATACGCCGTTCAGCACAACTGTGCTTATCATGGCCCAAGGGACGATAGTTGATGCATTCCGAATCTCCTCGGCTGCAAGATTATTAGCAAGATTAGCACCAACTAAGAAGGATCTGACTAACTCATATGACAAGCAGAATCGGCGCCTTGACTGCTGTTAGTGGCTTCTTAAACTCTGGATGGCTGGTTCTCACCTAGAAAAGAGAAAACACTAGTCGTGATACCGACAAAGAAGGACAGTCCATTGGTATCCCATCCTCCACCATTGATGAATGTAGTAAACACATCATTTGTAGATCCATGGGGTGCCAAATAGACGAGAGGGATCAGGATGGCAAAGAACCCCAGTATGTGGATACAAAGCACTAGGCCTTCAATCTTCGGAAGCCATCTCGCGAGAAATGTATTGATAAACACTATAAAGGCAATCACACCGTAGAAAATCAAGGTTCCCTGCCACCGAGTTGGAGAGTAGTCTGGATGATTGAGGACAATCAGGCCTTGGATCATTTGAGCACTGATGAACGAAACACTTGCTTGCCCAGCCTGCCACCCAATGACGGTCAGCCAACCTAGAGATGAGTGTATCAGTCCAGACCACATCATCTTTCTCGGGGTCAGAATGCTTTACCTGTGATGTAGCTGAGGAACTTTGCAGATCTCGCAGGAGCCAGAATTGAAACCCAGTGATATTGGCCTCCCGAGAGGGGCATCCTGTCTATATTAGCACTTGTCTAGTATGATTGTTTGGCCTGCTTACATTGACGCCATCTCCGCCAACGACGCAACGACCATGAGTGTTCCAAAGAAGCAGAAAATATAGCCATAGATTAGTCCTGCCGGTCCTCCATTTTGAAACCCAAGGAGGAAGACCCTAGGAATATAT
Organism: Lachnellula occidentalis; assembly: GCA_007821535.1. Taxonomy (NCBI): domain Eukaryota; kingdom Fungi; phylum Ascomycota; class Leotiomycetes; order Helotiales; family Lachnaceae; genus Lachnellula; species Lachnellula occidentalis. The sequence continues at coordinate 16,296 of QGMI01000201.1, read as the reverse complement.
GTCAGCTGAAGCAGACTCAAATGAGGAACTGTATACTTACGACAACATTCCTTCCCAAGTAGACAACAAGCTACCGACGAACCCTGTGATTGACAGAAAGCCAAAATCCCGCTGCAGTAAGGAGCACATTAGTCTCGCTTCTTGCTTACGGATTTCGAGGGGAACTAACCTTCAATTGCTGCTTTTTGCCATAGTATGCCATTTCTTCATCGTCTCTGGCGGTGTTTCCTTTTCCCTCGGAGTTTGCAGGGCTATTATGTGGTTCCGAGATCTCGACAGCCCCCGAGGCCCCCGACTCCATAGTTTTGTCATCCATCTTCCTCAATATGACAATAGTCTTAACGTCTACCTTGAAAGTATGAACTCACGGTACGAATAAGGAACTACACGGTGGAAAGATAGGTAGAGAGGATAAATAGAAAAGTGGCATGAAGGGCGGAGAGAAAGACTATCACTTCTTCACCTAGAGCTCGATGCAGCAGATACGCCGGTGAAATAAAGCCAACCAATCACTTACAATGCAAGCCCGAGATACTCGAGCACCCTGCGTCCTTACCGGCATGGATATGTATGAGACTCGGCATGCAGCCAGCCGCATCTGTCAAGTCCGGGCCAGTCCCGCTGCAAATTGCGGCAGTGGGATGAGTGTTTTGATTGAGTAGTAGATACCTATGCGTCGAGCTCTCCAAAACAAGACAAACATATCCGATTCCCACTACACTGGATATGGATTAGCTGCAACACGTGGGCTACTTGGTCTTCGAAACGACATGACAGGTGTTGACAATTGAAGCGACAGAACTGTTATCATCTCATTCCGACCCAACCCACAGGGTACAGTCTGCATTCCAATATAGTATACAGTACTGTAGTATCTGTGCTTCAAACATCCCGATAGCAGCAATTTATATTCGCAGGAATCCTAGTCGCGGAAGCGAAGCCGCTTCCCGCGAACATACCTCCGTATGCATGGTACTGTACTGTACAGTATCCAACCCAACCAGTAGGCTTAACGCCTGCTCAGTTGGCTTTTCGGAACTCGACTTAGGTTGGATACCTAGTTTTGTTGGTTCGCGCTTAAGGCGGTTCCAGCGTGAGATGGTCCAGTGACTCCAGTTCAGTAAGACAACCCAGTGAACACGAGAAGCTCCCTCGTATCATTTCGGTCTGGTGGTTACACACATTTAGGTATGTTGTTATGATCTGACCCCAATGCAAGGGTGCACACCAATCGTCGGGTGGTGGTGCTTTACATATCCTTGGAGAACTTTGCGTGCCGACAGCTCAAAAGCAATTACCTTTCAAACCACGTTTCTTTCCTCATTTTCCCTCCGATAGTCAATGGATTTCATCACCTGTTTATCTCCTCGGAACTTTTTGATATATTTCTAGTTGCCATGCAATATTGCGTTGCGGAGGAAGGCCCAACATGCGACTACAAGAAAAAACAGGTTGCTTGACCTCTGTATTCCCCCAAACAAGAAGAGAGGACAATTGACATCTATGTTTCCCATGGTTGGCTATTCCCCATATATTCGATGGTATTAAACGGGACGTTCTGCAAAAATTACTAGATTTCTCCTCACTGGGACCATGGCTCCTTCACAGCCCATGGTTGTGGTCTCAGACACCAACAAAGGTCCAGTGGTAAACATCGCGGCATGGCTAGGAATGACATTGATGATTGTTGGTGTATTTACACGGATTGGATCGAAGTTCAGTATTGTGCGAAAGTGGACCGTCGATGATACCATCATCTTTGTTACCATGGTGCGTTTCCCCTTGTCAAATGCCATCTAAATTTTAATGCCGTTGTGCCAGGTCTTTGCAATTGGCCATACTGTCACATTGTCTATGATGGTCTCAAATGGTCTCGGTCAGCCCCAAGAAAACTTGACTGAGGAAATGATCAGAGAATTTCAAAAGGTGAACTCCATCTCTTGAGGTCACCATCTGGACATCCGTCCTAATGAATGAAACTAAATCCCAATCAGTTTGGTTACGCGTCGCAATTGCTCTTCGTACCGACTCTTTCCCTAGGAAAGCTCTCCACGCTCATCTATCTCAGAGCTTTAGCTCCAGGCTCACGCTACGCAATTCTTGTTCTGGTTTTTGAGGGAATCGTCATTCTCTGGGGGATGGGCGCGGAGTTTGCAATTGCTTTTCAATGTATGCCCACCCGTTGGGCAATCATTACGTCTCGATGTTTTGATAGGGTAAGTACAGATTAAGACCATTGAGGCATGGTTTGCTGATATCTGTGAAGCTTCTGTTCTGGAATGTCATTGGTGCTTTCGACGTTCTGACAGATATCATCATCGTCATTCTTCCAGGATATCTCGTATGGGCGCTTCGTATGCCAAGAAGCAAGAAGTTTGTGGTCTTCACGGTCTTCGCAACCCGACTAATGTGAGTTGCTGCTCCCTCCACATTCAAAGCCCCCCATCAACTGACTTGCTCCGCAGAATCGTACCACTCGCAATCTTCAGACTCTATCTCCTATCAACAGCTAGCTCAGCTTCTCAACCAGACCAGACCCTCTCTTCCTACCACGCCTACCTGTTCACCACAATCGATCTCAATACAGCAGTCTTCGCTGCCTGTCTTCCCTTTCTAAAACCCTTCATGGCAAACCTGTCTTCCGGGGCCTTCAGCTCCTCCATCGAACCCATGGACAGTTCCTATGCTTCCGGTCTCGGCAGTAAATTCAGTACCTTCCTATCGTGTAAGTAAATTCATTATTACCTGAGCACCTCTGGAGTTTCTGAGACTTTCCTCTCCACTGTCTCTCAGCAGCTCCTTCGTAAAGCAGCGACACTAACTCCTCCCCACACAGCATACACCAGCACTAAAAATCCCAACCGTCCCAGTAGCAGCATCCGCATGTTTAGCATGCCCTCAGAACCCCTAGCCCAGCCTCGCAAGACCCACAGCGAAAGATCCAGTTCCTTTGATGAGTTTCATAACGGCGCCCAGCCAAGTCCTAATCTACGGCACGATAATATGGGAAGCGAGGGTTATGCACGGAGAGCGACGCCGCGGAGGAGGAGCTCGGGGGGCAGTGATAAGAGGATCATTACTAGGACGAGAGAGTGGAGCGTCAAGGAGTCCGAGGATGGAAGGACAGAAGGGTATGCTAGTGACGAGGGGGAATGGGCGGCGAGTGGGCATGGGAATCGTTATGCTGTATAAATTTTGGGTATTGGGTTATATAATACGGGAATTGGTTTGGTGTTTTGTTGCAGGGTAGAGATTGCTTTTCCTCGCGATACCCTAGTGTGTTTTTGATTTGGTTTTTCCTTTCTGTAAGATAAGGGGTCCTTTACAGGGTCAGAATAGCGTATTCATGCATGAAAGGAGAGTCTTTGCTTTCATTGGCTCAAGGGCAAGAAAGAAATCCAACGAGGCTCTTGCTAGTCTCTGGCAAAGCCAGTAGATACCAACATTTATGAAAAGGGCAGCTCTAGAATAAGGTTTCGAGATCCGCATTGCTCTCTCGAGTACATGGACCCCCATTGACACCACTCAGCACTATAACTTCCACCTCACCACGTACCCAAAAACCGTCCTCCTCAACTCCTCATCCCCCGGATCCCCCTCAAACATAACCTTCTCCATCTTCTCCTTCAGCACCTTCTCCACGGTAAACCCAGCCTCCCTCACCACGTCAAAAAACGCCATATCCTTCTCATACAGCCACGGTCTATACGGCGTAAAGAAAACCAGCGCTTTCGAGCCCTCCTTTTTCGAAAGCGTACTCTTGATCGTGGAGACCAGTTTTCCATGCTCGGAATGGTTGAATAGCAAATCTGCTAGGATCAAGATATCAAACCCCCCAGCGCTAGGAGGGAGGTGCGAGAGCAGCGGTGCAGGGTCTGCACCCCAACAGTAACCTTCGGCTACGATTTTCCTCTCGGTTGCATCGTTTTCATTTTCGTCGTTGAGTGAAGCAGACTCGATGTTACTCCATAGATTCGCTACTAGATCCGGGTCCGGATAATCCGTCACGACGACTTTCGCTGCGCCCAGCACCGCGCATACGAGACTGGGCAGGCCGGCTCCGGCGCCTAGCTCGAGGACGGTCTTGCAGGCGATGAGAGAGGGCGTGCTCTCGAGGTAGGTGGAGATGATGCGGCCGGCTTGCCAGAGGTGGTGGCCCCAGAGGGGGTTGTGACCGACGAGGCGGAGAGAGAGAACGCGGCCGGAGGAGAGGGTGTGGGTTTCTGTGGTGGGTTTTGGGGATGGCGGATAGTAGTCTGGGGGGTCGGTGAAGAGGTCCATGGTTTCGGAGTCGGAGTCGGCTTCTTGGTGTGGGATATCCGCATTGGCCATTTTGGAAAAAAGGGGGGTGGATCACGTGGGTGGATTGGTTGCACCTGCTGGCTGGATGAAGGAAGAATAGGGGTTGCTAGTAGAAAGAGGGAGCTGTCAGCGCTTGGCTAGAGATTGCGTGCATGGTGTTAAAACGGGACGGGGTCTTTCCATGGCGCTGGGTTTGGATTAAGGAAGGGTCTGTGGGTTTGAAGAAACTTTGGATGGGAAAATAACGAGAGAAGCAAATGCAGACCTCTGAAGTCTATCGCAATATATGTTGAACGAACATCAACGTCTCAATCACACGTGGCGTGCCGTAGGTGTTTTTCTAATCCAGTCCAGTTTTTATATTTTCCTCGCGATTTGTGAATTACAGTAGACTCTGTACAGCCCCGCCAATCATGGGTATATCTAATCATTAATTGCACAAGAACAGGACTTATTGATTTGATCTTTTTGATTTGAACGGCGACGTATCTGCCTACCAACCTACTGCCATTTAATATATTAATCTCTTTTTATATAGCAAAAAGTCACATGTTGTTTCTCTACCTTACTCATCGGGTGGGTGAGATAGGTGAGGCTCGTTCCTGCGGGGTCGAGTCGAAGGCCAACTTCAGGCCAGGCCAAGCCAAGCAAGGATGATGCTGCTGATGCCAATGCCAATGCCAATGCGGGCCATGCAGAAGCTTCAGGGTCCAGGTCCGAGGCCACAGTAAGGTTCGTGCAACTTTGCCGCCCTATTATTGGCTGGAAACTTGCTCAGAGACACCCTGCGGCCCCTCCATGGCATGGCACGACTCTCCTCTCCCATGCGGAAAAAAGCTTGACGACCATGAACCATCTGCTTCTGGCGTCTGCAATAGGAAACCACAAAGACCGCAAAGTCAAGTCATCTCGGGCCACCCGAGACTCCCAAGAATACGAATACACAAGGTCGCTCGTTGCACCGCAATACGATCCGATCCGATACGATACCGCGGGGTCGTCGGAGCTCTTTCCATGTCTCTTTACAAGGTCAACGTCCAAGCCAATATCAGCCCACCTCCTTTGAATTGAGTGTTTTGCTGGGCAGAGGAGAGTCTGCCGGTTGAGGTCAGGTCACGCCTTCCTTCTTTCACGCTTCCCACTCTTCAGCAGTCACCTAGATGACCATCCCTTATTCCTCGAGCCTCTCCACCGCATCTCGGTATTAATCAGCGCAAAGTCTCTCTTTTTCACCCTCACCGCACTTCGAGATATCTATTTCACATGGTGCATACTACAAATCACACGACCGGAGTTAACCTAGTCCAATTGTCTCGTCCCAGCTCAAGCTACTGCTCAGCCTACCCAGCCGCATCCTCGATCTAGAAGCCCCCAAGAAGCAGCACTGTCTTAGGCATTTGTTTCAGGTCTCCAGCGATCGTCCATGTGCCGGGTAGCGATACGCGCCTTTGTAGTAAGGGTACCGAAACAGACGGTGAGGCTTTCTTTGACATCTCAAGGGAAAGCTTTGTGAAGCCTGCTATCTGCAACCAACCGATCTCAATCTAATCCTTACGGCGAAAGCCGAGTCTTACGAGGATGCCTCTTATCCATGGAATGAAGATGGCCTGGTACGTCCTCCTACATAGAGCTTGGCAGAATTGAGGCGGGTCCTTGTGTATCATGCGCTTGAGCCTCATCCAACGACAAGCACTCCATCTCATGACCTGCCTCCCTTTCGCATAAGATATCAGTACCCATACAGAACCTAAGCTGACCTCTTCTGCCCAGTGAGCCATGCATACGAGGCCATCGATCTACGAAATGTACACATGCGGACGAGAGACTGATGGTTCCAGTGAGGAAACCTGGGAGACCACTCAGTCAATGTCCTCATCCAGGAGGAGATCCCTGTATGTGCGGAAGTGTGACTGCGGCGATTCCAAGAAATCAAGCGTGCTATTGCGGAGGCGAAGCATCGCCAGTACTGGCCGCACAAATCGTTCCCCGAACTACTATAGCGCAGGGAGTGTCGGAAGCCCCTTCACCTACGATAAATACATTCAAGGTTCAAAAGTCCTCTCGACCTCAGTCCAGCAGGAAACAGTCCTTCGACCCCGCAAATCTGGAGAGGATGGACATGAACAATGTGAACGTACTTCCGTATGAACAACGAGGTCAGGTAGCACCACTCGGTGTGGCTTTACCAGAAGGATATCTAATGTCGGCTCCTCCGGCTGGCATTTACGGTTATGCCCCACAATACGTTATACAACAGCAGTATCATTCCAACCCAATGCAACCGCCTCCGATACCATATAGCAATGGAGTCACAAGTGGGGGACATTCTCGAAACAGTTCTTACGGAACTGAGAGTCCTATGGCTATACCAGCAAGAATTACGAACGGCGAGTCATTGAAAGATACAAATGGATCCTCATGTTGCGCCCCTGAGCCTCCTGTGAATGTTGTAAATGTCGAGTCTGAGCCTGTAGCAAATGGTGGATCTTGTTGCGCGCCCAAGCAGAATAATCATAGTACTTCAATTGCAAGCACTAATTCCAATCCCCAAGAGCTGACAGCAAGGAGCTGCTGTGCTCCTAAAGCCGCGATACCCAAGGAGGAACCGGCATCAATGAACGGAACACCAATCAACATGATCCCAGCGAGCCCACATCAGATGCTGCCGCAACAAGGCATGCCTTTCAATCCTGCGCTTTACCAACAATTTTCTCCGCCACCGACTGTTTTTACCTACCCTGCAGCATATGGATCCTTTCAAAATCCACTACAAATGTCCGCATGGCAGCAAGGCAAACAATCTAATTATTATTCTCAGCCACAACCATCAGTCTTGATACCCCCTGAAGCTCCATCTTTCAATGGACCGCTCATGCCTGGAAGCATGGACACTGTACATACCTGCAACTGTGGTGACACATGCCAATGTATTGGCTGCGCTGCCCATCCGTACAACGATGCAACGCAGAGCTACGTACACTCCGCATGGGCATCTATGTCGATGGACCAGCCGTCTGAGGCCTACGCCAACCCCCAAACCCCCATCCCAGCCACAAACGGAAGTATTCCTGTGCAACCCCAAAACGTCGACCAGATGTCGTCTCCGAATGTGCACACACCATCTAGTACGACCTCGGGCAACGGCGAGGAACAAAGTCTTTCCGCTTCCGATTTCTTCTTCGTCAATTACCCCTTCTCAGATGATAGCTGTGGAGGCGACACGATGAGCTGTCCGTGCGGTGATGATTGCGAGTGCTTGGGCTGTACGATTCATCGCCAGCCGAGTATGTGAGGGGGAAATAAGGAGAGTTGTGAGCATGTGGGGTGCTTCATATATGACGGTAGTGTGGTTATTTGATGACTGATGGATGCATTGATTGGAGTTTGGGATTACGAGCATGCATAGCTTGGATCAAAATGGATTATGGGCTCAGACCGCATATATGGGTGCATGGTCCTCGGTTTTTTGGGTGGATGATACCCCTTTTGTTTGCTTTTTCTGATTGCGACGAGTACAGTTTGCTGAGGAGAATGTCTAGTCCAGAGTGGTGGAAACCGAAGCTGCTGCCGCCACTGATATTGTAGGCGTGTTATTTGACAGTTCCAATTATTCTCTCCCCTCTCTTCCAAGCATTAACTTTCGTCCATCCATGACTTCTCTGCTTCTTCGAGCAACGCTGTCTGCAAATTGGGAAGCGGCGCTAGTGCGAGCGAATCTTCAAAAACAATACCCTCGTCATAACCTCGAGAGCTGTAGAAACAACTCGACATCGAATTTGCAAACTCTGTCATTCTGCTCTGTCTGTCTCGTGTGCTTTGTTTCGAGTTCTCTTCTCCCTCTCTTCTTCCTTTCCCAAATGCTCAACAGTATGTGCATATGCAGGAGACACTTTTCCTCTTCCTTTCACTTCTCCTGCTGTAAAAAGGCACATGCTGGTCGACAGCAAATCCTTCACTTTGAGTATACAATTCAATGAATTTTAAGACTGTGTATGCTCTTGATCTTGATTTTTCGTAAACTTGTAGGTTGTATTGATGGATTTCTAGTATAATTTGTTGATCGGCGTTGATGTATGCTTTTTTACACCTCGGTGGGATTTGTATGTACGTATGTATATGTTGCTTGTACGGGCTTTGTGTGTGTGAGTGTGTGTGTGTGAGTGTGGTCGGGGAATTTAATGGGGTGAGGTGATATGGTGCTCGTGGCTTCGTCGTGTGATTTCATACTTCCTATGATTAGTATACCATTTGATTTGTCTTTGTCTTTATTTTTGTCTCGAAAATAGAGTCGGGCGAGATGGCTTCCACCTACCATTGTAGGAAAGTGCGTAGCTTGAAATGCGATGTGTAAATGGAGTATTCATACACCTCCTGTGCATTTTGGGAACATGCAAATCTACTAAGACTCAAAGGAGCAGGAGCATCGTGTGTGGCTTGTGTCGGTGTTGTGCCATGGACCTGTCTTTTCTCTCGTGTGCTTGTTATCTTTGAGTCATGGGCAGCTTGACTGGGTCCAGGTACTGTAGCGGGGACGTTTTCTTCTTGGCTTGTTGTGATCAATTGACAGCAAAGGGATTGATGACAGCAGTCTTAAATTGGGGCGCGCGGTGAGGTTGGATTTCATGCACTGTGTGGTGTGAATCAGTTCTCTCCTTCCTTCCTAGTTCTGTACTTTATGAGTCTTGGCAGGGAGGGTTGTCAAGCTCCATTCAACTCGTCCACAACACCTTAAAAAAGGATATTCTTGGCCTCTGTGCTGTTTTCTTTTTTTTCTTTTTGGCCATTTGCTAGGAGCTTTATAAGGAGAGGATGGCTCTTGTGTGGGTAGTGCTTACTTTCTTTTGGGACAGGTGTTTATCTTTGGTGGTTCAAACTTGGTTGGCGGTTGTATTTTACGTCGACAGACTCGACATTGCAAGTAATAATACTAGTGTTTGGCTTCAAAGGTGTATATATACCCGTCTCGGTAATTTTGGAATATACCAAATAAATGCTTTGACAGCCACAAGCGGTGGACGTCTAGTGAAGACGCAAGATAGGACTATGCCTTTTAGCAGAACGAGATATGAGGATCAACTTATCAGTCCTCGGGTACGACTACGTTATAGACTGCTTGTTCTTGTTCCTCGTGGTCAAATGAGGGCAAGTCAATTATTGACAGCAGTCGGTCTTGACAGAAACTCAGATTCGATAGCCTATGAGTGTTTACATTGAATGTCAATCTCCAATTCTCATAATTCTGTTACCCATATTTCGGAACCAACTTGCAGGTACCATGGTCTTTTTGCAATATCTCTCTCTCTCTCTTCCAATGACTTCCATCGAGCCTCTTGTATTGTCTTTTCCAATAGATATACGGTTCGTTTTCTGAAGGATCCGTATATTATATAAGTTTTCTGGAGCGAGCTGACAAGCGTCGCTGTTGCTTGATTGAGAAGTAAGTGACTTCTCGAATCAAGCTCGTAGCTTGCATGATGCTCAATTCACCAACAAGCAGGCTTCTTACTCTGGGATGGTGTGTCTTGGTTCCCGGTGTATATATTTATACAGCGACCGGCGGAATCGACAAGGAACAACTTCAATGGTCCAGTCCTAGAGTGATTCTAGGCTGTTCTGACTCCCAGGATGGCGCAGCTTGGCTGTTGCAACCCATTCCACACGGGCTGCGCTGCGGTATTGAAAAGAATTCTCACTGTTAGCCTCAGACGGCTTTGGAGGGGTGGTTCTAATCTCGATTCTTTGAGGGTGTTGTTCACAGCAAATGTGTTCCCGACAGCAAGGCAATCATTCATATTCCGCAGAGTACACCTAGTACTAAAGCCTTCTTCCTATCACAAGACTCCGATATTCGAGGGTGGAATCGGGAAAAGGGTGTATCTGGCAGAGGACCTGGTGAGCCCCAAAGTCAATAAAGCGCGCTTGTTGTCCTGGAACCTGGAATGTTTGCGGAAGTGGACCAGGTCTAAAGGTCTTGACGCCTCCTGAGTGTCAGTATCTTTGATCTGGAGACAAGTGCTTAAATATTGAGACGGAAACCGCGACGGGACGTCAAATCGGAAGGTCCGACTGGCTGTTGCGAAGAGATGCATTGGGAATGATGAGCTTTGCAGAGGCGTATAAATATAAGTATCACCTCCTTACTGATTAATACCCGCACGAATCAAAGTCCTATTAACAAACATACTCACCCGTTGGGAGGTCGTACTACCGCGAGCATTGTTCTAAAGCATGACGTTGTTTCTCAAATTCGGGTATTTCCATTCCCCGAAGGTATCGCCATGCAAAATCACGAATTCTTAGTCCGGGGAGCTTTCAGCTGATGACAGCAAAATGTATCTTGACAGCAACTTATCGATTCTTGAAGAAAGAAAAGAGTCCGGTCGAGATTCAAAGAATGCTCCGCTGTGGTGTGGATAATGTCTCTGCCATATCGATGCCATATCAAATCATCTATACCATGTTCTAGAGGCTGCGGCGAGCGAACATAGAATTCGACGTTAAGCAATTCTCATCCCTGTGTTGATAATCGCGGTAATTGAATCAGGGAAATAGGAAGGCATGACCGACTACTGTGATGAGCCAAGGATTTAGCAAATAATAGGTACTTTAGGTTGTATTTTAATAAGTGGAAAAGAGTGTGCACAGGAGATGCGATGGTTACTGGAGGTCGAGGGTGGGTGGAAACTGCGAGAAATCATGTAGCCTTGAGCGGCCGCAAGGCAGAGATAGACAAGTCTTGCCATGACTGATGGGGAGCTGTTTCTGACTCCTGGGTTGAGGACTTGGATGGTCAGGATGATTGAAGATGGCAACCAGCAATTTTCAGGAGGGGACGCGACGCGGTTGTTCATCGCTCCAACGCGCACGCGCACCGAGGCACGTGCGCTGCAGGTAGAGTGCGGTCGAGGCTGCGTAAAACAGCGGCCAAACCAGCCATATTCAGCGGCCCAAATCGCAGTACTCAAGTCAGATGGTATAATATAGGCGGAGATTTATTCTTCATTTCTCAATCTTCATCCATCGCGCTGAAATAACGCGCACAAGAGCAATGCCAATCAATAGCAACGCTCCCTGACAATTATATATGTACAAAATAATCATCGCTCCCAACGCCTTGCAAGCCAGCGAAAGGCGCTGACATTGCCAGAGATAGCAATCCATCTCATCTCCTTTTCCTCATTTGCTCGCTGACTTTTGTCTTGCCCGTTTTGTCTTCCCATAAAAATCGTACAACACATAGCAACAAGCCTTAGCAACAAGCCTCCTCCATATTAAAATCAGCAAATGAAGCAAACAAGATTCACAGATAGACTTCTCTCAAAACATGACCGTGACCGAAATCTCTAGAGATGAGAAGCGATGTAGCAGAGTGGAGAAGTCCAAATAAGCAATTGTCCCAGATCAAAAGTCGTCAATCCCCCTTTCTTCTAAAAGTCGTCCAACAATCCATCCAACTCTTCCAGCTCAACAGTTTCTGGACTTCGCATGTCCCATTCCATTGCGTCTTCAACACGGGTCCACATGTCATTCGAGTCCTCGATACCTTTCTTTAAAGTGCTGAGCGATAGACTAGGCTTCATGGCCGGACTGCTGAGGAAGGTGGTAGTGCCCGAAACATTCAGATGTTTTCCATCTCCAAATAAGGTGTCGGCATCCAAGGTCTTCACAGGGTGGCCTTCCATGTCGGACGGAACGCCACTCATTTGAACGTCACCACTCATTTGTCGCTTCTGCATCCCTCGGGCAGTTTGTGTAAACTCCTTTTCGTCCTTCTCTAGTGGAGGCGACGATGCACGATTATTCCGAGCTGGTGGTTCCACACGGCCATGGAACGAACCAGTGGGTGTTGGAGGGGCCATCATATCATCGCCATCGAATTCTGGCGATGAAAGGTCAACCTCTGGGGAAGGCGACAATTCCCGTCTTCGTTCCGCATCGGCTTCATCGGATCTTGAAGTCGCGCTCGACAGCGATGGGGAGACTATAGCTCTTTGTGTGTATTGGAGGGCCGAAGGAGTGGGAATAGGTTGGTGCTGATAAGTCGTCAGGTAGAAATAAGTCCTCCTTGGATGCACTGTCTCTAGTTCCTTTGCGACAGGACAAGGCGCCAAAGCCGACCATGATCGCTTGAGGTATGACGAAAGTCGGGAGGAGATGATAGCTGAAGGATTCGCAGATCTAAAAAAGCCGTTAGTAACAATTTGGAAAGAGTGTAGCCAATCAATAACTTACTGTTCCACGATTTTGACGCTTTGCGACAAGATGGCAGCGAGTTCCTTGACTAAGTGAGGCCTATTACCGGTCTTCTGTAACTGAACAATAACTCCCTCCACAATCTCGTCGTTGATTCCCTCTAAATCAATCTCCCTGGGCTTCGACTCGTCCTCTGCGTCATTCGACTCTGCTTCTGGCGACGGTGGTGGAGTGTTTTCGTATTTTACTGTTACTCGCTTTGGGGGAGGCGACATGGACGGCGAATCTTCATGCGACCGCTTTAATTTTTTGGTCGGAGGATTCTCAGCATTTGAGCCGGCAGAAGGCGGTGAAAGTCGGGCGGCCGCTCTGGAGGCGTGGGTAACTGGAAGATGGATGCCTAGGGATGGCAACGACAACGACTTTCGACGAGTGTTGTAAGGCATGTTTGTTGACGGTTTCTCGGCGGCAATCATGGGGATTCGAGGGGAAAGTCGTGAAGTTCTGCGACCGTGAGAAGACTAGTCTATCGTGAATTGTTTTGATGGATGTGATTGTTTGCGACGACAGTAGTATGTACGGTATGGATGGATGGGTAGGAGGGATCGGTTTGTTGTGTTCCTGCACGTTGATCTTCGTAGCGACGGATTAATTGCTGCAGCAGGCTGCTATTGGTACAGGGTCTTGCGTCGGAATGCAGGATGGCGTGGGAGTGACACAACCACTTGGGGGATCCCAGGAATTTCCAGCCCGCAGGAGAAAATACAAACGGGGGTGTCTGGAGGCGGTAAGGGATGCAGCAACACCGCTATTTGACGATGTAGTGTAGTGGAAGTCGAGGATACGGAGTATACTCTAGGTAGATGATGCGCTAAGGGGGTATTGTACAATTGTCGACTATTGCATAAGTTGTACGGTTCTTCGTAGTCTTCAAACTTCTAGTTTGTTGTTGTTGTTGTGATGGGATGGGCCGGATGAGAGGTCTCGAGAAAGAGTGGTGAGAAAGGTGGTCCGAGGGGCGTTTCAGGAGGCTAAGTCGAGTACGGTAGGTGACTTTGTCGACGGTCTGTGGACTTTTTGGTTTGGCAGAATACTGTACGTACTAGTACTCTAGAGATACAGTGGTCGTCAGGTCAGAGATAGAGAAAAGAGACTTTGGATGATGGCGAGTACGAGTAAGTTGCGGCAGTTTGGCAAGTTGCTTCTCTTGTTCTCAAGAAAGGAGGCGCGCAAGTGGTTGCTTTAGGATGGATACGGCTAAGACTGGAAGATTTAGAACAGTTGGTAGCGTAATGGTAGGGGTTCAATGATGCATCTAAGTTTAGCTAGATGGAATTATGGGGACTGCATGTCATGACCCATATATATTTGCCTGCAAATCAATGGAACACGAGGCCGAAAATCTGTCCGTAAATGATAATAATAATAATTAATAGGCTAGAATCTTGGGTTATTATCTATTTCCTACAATACAAGATAATCTTGGCGGGTCTTTCCTTCCTCAGACGAAAGCAATGGATGATGAAGCCCTGCAAAACTACCTTGGCCACCCTAGAGCCCAAGGGATGGTTGGCGAGTAAGGTAAGGCAAGGGATGATGGCTATTTTGATATGCGGACTGGAGTAATAAAAACAGTGCAACTTGGCAGAGTTCTTTTTCTTATTCTTATTCTTTTTCTTTTTCGGTTGGTATGCCCCTGAGTTCAACACACCATGCATGCATATACCGGTATCAGCAATGTATGTCTCACTTGGCGCCTCCAACGGCTCTTTAATAAGAAGCGTATCACTTGTGTTTGCTTTATGGATGGGCTTTGTGTGCCAATAGACGGCGTTTCCATATACCGACGTACCGTACGTACACAAAGGAGAAGACTGCTCGTGTGCCCGCCTGCCTGCCTGCCGAAAATAATACGTACCATCTTGAAGCTCCCCCCTAAAGAATTACGGAGTCTTGAGTAGTCGGTAAACCTTGCTCCTGCTCCACATACAATCTGCACTACTGCTTGCTGCATGCCGGCTTGTATCCACATCCACACTTCGACATCTCCACTCAGCTCGTGGTTGGTGGTTGGCTAATCGAGCATGGGCTGGCCCTCAAACATGTTACGAGTAGCCTCGTGCTCCGAGACTGCCTACTGTACCGGGGCCAGTGCCCACCAACAGAAGTGCAGGGTCCATTAATTATTGCATCTAGCTTGGATGGATTTTTGCAGCCTTCTCTCTGTTTTACCAAGTTACGAAATCTCGGCTTCTCTAAAGAATCATCCGCCAGGCTGTCTCCTTCGAAGCCTTGCTTGACATCGACAAGCTCGCAGCTCGCCTACGCTGCCGTCCGGCGGCGCAAGAAATAGGGGGGTGGATCGCATATCATTTTCTGCTGATGAGGTGGCATGATTTTGAGAAATGCATAAATCGATGGACTTGTCGAATAACTTCCCCATCATAAAATTGATCAGTCCACGGCATCCCGAGTCGCTGTCGCCTCAAGTTTAAGGTGTTGTTCTATAAGAGATCATCAGCGCTTAGATTTCAACCCGAGGCTCTCTGACTCGTAAGTTTCTATCTCTGCTATCCGTCATAAGCTCAATAATAATCAAAAGACGGTACTGTACGCACCAATACAGAACTCTAATAATCTAGCCCATAATCTAATAACACATCCGGAGACAGATGGAATGTTGTCCGCGACGCTGGTAACCTGAAGCTCCGCGAGTGCTTCGTAAATATGCACATCCTACCTCCTAATCAGAAGGTCGAGGTGGTTGTCCGGCCGGCCGTCAGCCACAGATATTAGGTATTGACAGCGGTCGCCTCTTCTGCGACTGCAAATCAAGCTTGCTGTTGCATGATGCATGGCTAGTCTTGCAGCTTCGATGCACGAATAAGTAGGGAATTTCGAGATGCTTTTCCAAAAATGAAGTCTCTCAGGCCAATAGTAATGGATCTACGATTCTGCCTCCGCACCGCCCTCTCTCCCTCCCTTTGCGCGCAGGCAGAATAATTCGGCTTTTACCGTAGTACTCCGTATGTTCGAGTAAGCGATCCCACCACCCCGCAATCTGACCATGAGCCATTCCACTGGACGTCACATCTCATCAACAATGATTTATCGGCCTGCCTCGGTAGGTACTTACTACTTACGAGTAGGTACTTACTTACCCCAGGCGCAACGAGGTTTAGACCCGACAGAAGTAGCGGTAAGAATCTCCCCTCCTCTCACTCATCTGTCCCGAAAGAGCAATGAAGGGCTAATAGTCGGTCCTTCCTTCTGCTCGCTTCGCTCACAGTCGGGGTAAGCGAACGTCACAGGTAAGCGATTGTCATAGTAGAAACGCGCTTCCCGTAAAATTTATATGCAGGCGCGTTATAATCTTGATAGCTTCTTACTACTTTGCCAATAATATTTTAATATTAGTGGTCTTTGATTGAGAAAAAGGATCCTACACCTGGGTAGTGTTGCCAAGACAAATGTCTTGGCACAGAAAAAGTGCCAAGTTTTTCAAGTCTTGGCAAAAAGAGGTTGGGGATTAGCGAGAGGTTTTTGCTCACTTTTATGGCCTCTGATTGGTCCGATGACGTATGCGCATATAGCACCTGACTTCTCACTCTTAAATAACTACCTAAATGCTAGAAAGCTTAGTAGTATTATATGATAGATATTTAAAGCTTTACTAGCATATTATAATGCTATAAAAATTATTTCTATAGCTCTATTATTCGCTATAATGCAGGCAGTCTAAGTATTTATAGGATTTAGGTAGGGTAGCCTGTGTGCATTTTAGTAATATCAGCATTCGGA
>QGMI01000200.1:0-47909 GCA_007821535.1 Lachnellula occidentalis | reverse complement strand
CCTACTACTACCCCCCCCCTATACCCCCCCCCCCTATAGGACTTATAAGTACCCGACCCGACCTATAAGTTAGGTCCTAAAACCTATAGGTCGGGTCCAATAATTATAAGGACCCATAGGTCGGGTCCGGGTCCTAACCTTGGACCCATGGGGACCCATGGCGACCCCTAGTCTCGGGAGGACGGCTTAAATGCATCTCTCACATCTTGCTCAATTGATAAGGTCTCAGAACCATACGCAGTAAGCAGTAGCGAGACATCCTTCAGGCAAGCTAGCAGCTGTGTTCTGCTGATACTTTTGTCGACCAAAGGAGAGAAAATCCAGACCGTCAGTAACCTACCTCAGCTGCTGGGCACGTTGCACAGAAAATCCTAGCTCATCGACAGCCCATCTCAGACCAGATCTGGAAGCTTTAGAGAGGGCTTGGCGAACGTTGGGGACAAATAAGGTTCTGGTCAGAGATGAGACTGACATTGGTACTTCAAAATGTGCGAAATCCGCTTACATAGTTGTTAATAAGTCAAAGGATTTTGCGTGCACGTGATAGCCTTACAGTGTTACCCCCTTTAGCCCATAACTGGCTCCATTCTCTGTTTTCATCCGGGAAGGATGTAAATTCCGTTGCCAGCGCCGTGTAGCTTAGGGAATTCGAAGATCTAGAAAACGTTTTGGTAAAAGAGCATTAGCAATCATTGTGTTTGATGGTAAGAGATAAAAGAATCTGATATGAAATGATGGGCTTGGTGGGATTGACTGCATATCTGATATCGGGATTGCAAATGTGAGAGATGGGTAATTCACAAACCCTCGAGATTAACCAATAACCGTGGCCCCTGAGGAACAAATATGATTAACAAGTAATCATCTCAGCCTTCGAATTGTCGTTCGAGTACGACCCCGAGATTGCAGATATTTTTTCACTATTCAATAGTATAGCTGCAATTCTATAATCCTTTCCACCACCAAGTCTCATTCACCTCGAAATCTCCTTTCAAAACAGTGCCATCTCCAGAGTCTACAGCCAAAGCACTGGAGTTGCCTACCAGAAGATCATACTTATCCTTTTCTACAATCCACTTATTTCGGCCTTCATCCCAAAAGCTCGCGGCATACTTAGTTTCCATCTTAATTGTCACGACCCTCTCCTCACCAGGCTGTAAAAAAACCTTATTGAAACCTACCAACTCCTTGATGGGTCGGCGGATTGACGGATTACGTTGTGTAATATATACTTGCGCGACCTCGGCACCCGGTACGCTGCCCGTGTTTTTAATCGAGCAAGATACTTGCAAAACACCCGTTGCTGGATCATTGGTGATGTGCAGATCCGAAAAAGAGAACGTCGTGTAGCTCAGACCATGGCCGAACGGGAAGAGAACCTTTTGGTCCACAGCCTCGTAATACCGGTAGCCTACGTAAATATCTTCCCCGTACAGCGTGCGGCCTCGCTCGCTACGGTAGTTCAAATACGTCGGGTTGTCTTTGACACGGCGGGGGAAGCTGAGAGACAATTTGCCGCTCGGATTTACATCGCCGAAAAGGACATCCGCGATTGCATTTCCGCACTCGTTGCCGCCGTACCATGCTTGCACTACGGACGAGACGTCATCTATCCACGACATCTCCACTGGACTTCCTGCTTGGAGAACAACGGCCGTGTTAGGGTTGCTCTTTGCAACTCTAGATATGAGCAGGTCAAGATACCCTGGGAGCAACATATCTTGACGATCATTGCCTTCACCTTCCCAATCCGCCTAAGTATAATAGTTTAGTTTCGTCAAATGAAGGGGAACGCAACAAGAGATCAATTATTTGACTTACGTTGAGACCAGCGCAAACGACTACTTGGTCCGCATTCTTCGCCAACTCAACAGCACGGTTGATTTCTTCCATTGGGTCGATTTTGTAAGCTCCCCCAATCCGAACGCCTCCACCGCCGAATCGTACAACACCGCCGCCTCCAAGTTTATTTGTGGCCGCGCTGGCGTACTCAACCTTAAGGTAATACGTTTGGCCCTTTTTCACTGAAATTACACCGATTTCTTCCAAGGTACCGTTACCAAAGAACACCGTCCCTTGTCTCTGCCTTGACTTATTATCGATGATCAAAGTTCCGTCCACGAATAATACGGCCGTTCCATAAACACATAGACCTAATTCGAACTCGCCATCCATATCAGGGGTCAAATACCCTTCAATAGTTGCATACCAGATACCTTTCGTATCTTTCGGGCACACGTAGTCAAACATGAACATATCAGTCTTCTTCACAATTTTGTAGTCAACCCGTTCCCGGCTGTTGCTGACAGTCGGTGGTTCAAGATAAGCACTGAAACTGACGCCAATTTGCCTGTCTGCGGTTCTCAGGCTGGGACCCAAAAGCGGCAATTCCTTATGCGAATAAGCTCCAACCGTAAACGGAACTTCTTTGCAACTTGTCTTCGAGACAATTCCGTCGTAGGGAGTAATTGCGTAGTATGGTGCCAGGGCCGATGATCCACCCCCACAGAACGTAGACACCTTAGCATTGGGTCCAATGACAACGATCTTCTCAATGTTAGCTCCGGAAAACTCTTAGTTGGATTTGATCAGCTTACCGTTTTGGACTTTGACAGGGGCAAGACATTGTTGTCATTTTTCAGCAACACAGTGCTGTCAGTGGCAAGCTTGCGGAGTAACGAGCTGGTCTCTGGAGTGTTGATCTCTATCTCTTCTGCCCTCTCTTTGACTCCCGAAGCAGCACATCGATTTACCAGTTTCAACATTGCTCGGGCTCGGTCATCCAAAACTTCGAGTGAGACCTTGCCACACGAGATCGCGTGTCCTAAAGCGTTACCCCTGAATCGTGTTGGACCCGGCATCTCCAAATCCATGCCAGCCTTTACCGCTGCAGATGTTGAGTAAGTACCAAACCTGATATCCATTAGCTGATTTATTCGTAACGAGATTCAATGTAGAATAGGGCAGTACCAGTCACTCAATACGACGCCATCGAAGCCCCACTCATCCCTCAGAGTTGTTTGCAACAATTTCTTGTTCTCACTTGCATGTACGCCGTTGACTTTGTTATAAGAAGTCATATAACATCCCGGCTTCGAGTCTCTTGACACTAGCTGGAAAGGTCGTAGGTAGATCTCTCGCAAAGCTCGCTCTGTTATCAACGCATCGTATGTATTTCTCTGGTGTTCCTGATCGTTGCAAACAAAGTGCTTGATGCAAGCGACCAAGCCTTCGCTTTGTATCCCAGCAGTCAGCGCGGCTGCGCTGAGCCCGGACAGAACAGGATCTTCAGAGATTGATTCAAATCCCCGTCCACCAAGTGGTCCTCGTTGCATGTTGATGCATGGGCCTAGGATCACGTGTGCTCCCTTTGCCTTGCCCTCGTCACTCATCAATTTGCCGGCTCGGAATAAAAGATCTTGATCCCAAGTCGCCCCAAGAGCGGTCCCACACGGGAGTACCTTATGATATGTTCAGTAAGATTACACAATAGATGGAATGCGAACACGCACTGCTCCAGGTGTTCCACAGAAGTTACGCTGCCCGCGGACACCATTTGGGCCATCTGATAGCCGCAGTGAGGGTACGCCGTATTGAGGGAATGCCTTAGTGTGCCAAAAGTCGGTCCCTGTGAGACGGTTATTCAAATGCTTGGTGGGCTGGTGAGATCAGAGGAGTGTAATTTACGAACCAGATAGAAGCTCCACTTTCTCTCTCGTGGTCAACTTGGACAAGACGTCTTCAACATTAATAGATGCCATAATCTCCGGTAGTCAGAAAATAGAGAATATGCAAACTTTGGAAACACGACTTCAGCGCAGTGCCGTTTTCTCGAATATATATTGTTGATTTGAGGAACACGGTTGGTGGAGTGAGGCTTGTGGGGTCTGGTCCCAGGGGGGGGAGTGGTGGGGTGGCCCTAAAAGCGGATATAAATGGGGCAGTACTAGTAGTCCCTACCACATTTTCCGGTATTCCGCGCTGGAATTTGGGCCCCGCCCCCACTACTTGCTTGGAATGACTAGTTTCGTTTGTAAAGCTGTGGCGGGTATGAGATGCTCGCATTCAACTTAGGTCTGTCCTTAATTTATTAAGCAGGCGCTCCAAGATCAGCCTTGCGCTAGCAAGATCCGGTGCTTCTGATTCCCAATACTTTAGAGTCGATATGTGTCTGCAGATCAAATCTTCCCATTCTATGGGGGGAGTGATATGGCCACATCGTACTGCGGCTATGATGAGAAAACAGGCGGTGGTCCCTAGGCTTTGAGTCAGACATTGGGCCTATTAAAGAGCAGGCTCTGCTGTGTGTGGAACTTACCGCTGCGAAGCGCGTACCAGGTCCCGTGGTGGCGATGTCGATGGGCGACACTCCCTACGACACGCACAGCATACTGCAATGCTCTGTCTACAAAGGGTCGAATCGCTTCTTGAAGAATGTCATGCGCCGGGTTATGAATAGCATAAAATAGGAATGGCCGGCACAACCAGTTTTGAATCTCAATGACTCGTGCTCGTACGACATGAGCAAGTTCTCCAGGCGGGCTTGCGCTCATGTCTGCGTGATCAGACCGTAGAGAATCCGGAAGTCCATCTATCCTGGGACCATGTTAGTTAAATATTATCTGTTGTAGACTATTCTCTTGAATTCTGTTGTTACCGTTGAAGGATCTCGTCGTCAAATTGTTTGGCTGTGTTGATCATCCCAGAAATGGCTTGCGGGGACAGGTTGAGCCACGACATAAAACCATCTTTGTAGAAGGTGTTCAAAACGCGGTTCCCGATACGACGCAGGGCAATTTCTGTGAGGTAGTAATACCAGCTTTGATCCTCGTCATACGTGATCAAAGAGTCTGCTCGTCGCGAGTATGGGGTCGACACAGCAGGTGAATATGAGTCACTGACGGTGTCTGCATGAGGTGACGTGCGATCAGTTGACAACCTAGGCACGCTCGGTGGGGTTGGGAACAAATGGGGATATTCAAGAGTACCAAGTGCTGAGACAGCAAACGATAGCTCTCCTCCCATCTCACTGTTGCTGTTACAATGATACTCCAGCAGCGGTGCTAGGATCTGACCCACCATTCGGATTTAAAGCATGACCAGTAAAGACACTGCTCAAGCCTAATGGTTTTTTCATCTGTAGATGTGCTTGACTTGAGACACATGTGTGTTAGAGTCGCGGCCTGGTAGAAGTTATACCACCCCTGGAGCGGCTGCATATTATACATCAGATAAACCCCCGAGAAGAAGACGCAATGTGCGGTGATTAAAGATGGTACCAGCAGACCTATCCGCTTTCGAGCGATGTTATAGTAAGCTGCCGCACGACGCAGCTTGTGATTATCGTGGCTGGCAGAGTTGCGTTTCTGCGTGGTTGATGGGTCCGGGGGACTAAAACCTTTGAGCTCAAAGGCTTGCGCGAGACACCCCAGCGCGCATGTAAGGTACTGCGATCATGGTTAGCACACTCCCAATACTTACCGCCATGACCAGAGGCAATAGAAGCGGTATAATCGTTGCGAAGTAGAGGGGAAGATGATAATTGCGACTTACGACTAAGCAAGATTTAGAATCCCATTGAGGACCATTTTCTGCCACTTTCCGTGCATACGACCGCAAAGTGTCCGGGTGTAGGATTGGATTCTTGATGTGAACAAATGTAAGGAAGTCTTCAACTAAACCCGCGATTTCTTCTTCCTGAACACCAATTCCACCGGCAGAGGACCGAACGCTGCTTATCTCAGAGTGCTCAGCTTGTTCATCATATGATGGAACAAAACTAGTGTTCAGGCAGTTGAGTGGGAATTCAGCTTCAAACACTGGCCATTGTAAGATCCCGCTGGTGCTTGTCGCGCAAGAAGGTATACGTAAGTAATTTGTGGATGAATGATCTCGTGCAGATATCATCGCGCTTTGAGAAGCAATTTGTTCGTTCATAGCTGGGCTGTATGCATTGTCCTTCATCTGAGACTCTTGAGCTGTTTGAAAGCCCGCGGAAATGGAAGAAACTTCATCCCAGATACTCTCATCTTGTCCCTGATAGCCTGTATTGAAAGCTTCTGATGATTGCTGTTGCAGCAATGGAAGAGACCCAGGTACTGCAGAGGTGTGCAGAATATCAATAATCTGGTTTAGGCGATCTAGCATCATCAGGCTCGCGGGATCAAACCTGGAGAACAGTCAGGGATCGAAGCTACCACAGCTTGGAGCATACCTACGATGAATGATCCGAGCTGTCTTCATAGATACATGTTGCGTCTATTTGGCTGCATGCACCACATATTGGACGGATATTGTTACATTTCGTCTTCCTTGTACGACAAAGCTGGCAAGCCCTGACAGCTCTTTTCCGTGGATACGACATTGAAGATCGAGTAACTTCAGTTCTTGCCCGCTTTGCTTTCCGAGGCCCAGCATCCGGGGGTAAATCTAAGTCATCCTGGCAAGGTGGGTTATGGTCCTGGAGAGCTTTGGATGGAGGGACCGCCACCTCCGAACCCGATGAAGCGTGGGGTCTGGAGTCAGCCACATGATCAACTCCTATACCAGTAGTACCATTGTTATTAGTCGTATGAAGGGGATGCAACTGCCTCTTTGCAGGAGTACCATTGTGGCTTGACATGGTTCTCCAGAGATACTGTTACTGTGCTCCACAACTTTACGTTGTCTCAAAGCGTGAGTCGCCAAACGGCTTAGCGCGCTTCTGGAAGGTAGGGCGAGCTATTTGTAGCAGCAGCAGCTATTTGCGGAGTCTCCATATGACCCTTTACTGAAAGGCTGGTGAGGTACCTGGTTTGGCAGCAATGCGAGTGTGTGATGTTAGCTAATTGGTGGGAGCGCCGGGGAGTAGCGGAGTATTGAGCTTCGTGAACCACATTTAGCGGCTGGGGAAGCCAAATTTCAATCACATGACCATCATTTTACAGTATGGATCTAAAGCCAGTTCAACCGGGGAATGTAGGAGTCCAAATCAAAAAAATACATTCTTTCTCGTCTGGTATGTATTGTCCGCATGATATGAACCATAAAAACCTGTCATGTTTCTTCCTTGCAACTTACCTTCAAAACGTCTTATACTTAAAATCCAAGACAACCACCACGAAAAGCACATAGTTGGTGATTACAATTTCATCTTCTCATACTTTACCATCTTGCTTATTTACTAATATAACTACACCACCCCCACCTCCTTTACCATGGCTTCTTCCAGGCCGGTTCCCAAGAAGATTCTGGGCGTAGGAATTGTTGGATGCGGAGAAGTCTGCCAAACGATACATATCCCAACTCTGGGACATATGTCGGATTACTTTCAAGTCACATATCTGTGCGATGTCTCTTCCGATGCTCTGCAACATTGCAAGACAAAGGTTGCTGGCAAAACGCCGGAAACGACACGTGATATAAAGGAGTTATGCGCCTCTCCAAATGTCCATGTTGTTTTCATTGCCAACTCCAATGAATACCATGCGGCTCATACAATCATTGCACTGGAACACGACAAGCATGTGATGCTGGAAAAGCCTGCTAGTATCAATGTTCGCGATGGGGATGCAATCATTGCAGCCGAGCAAAAGTCAAAAGGCCAAGTTTTTGTAGGCTATATGAGACGCTACGCTGCAGCATTTGTGGACGCTATCGAGGAGATTGGGGGAGTTGATAAAATACTCTACGCTCGGGTTCGAGGTAAGACCCGTCCTACCATGATTTAAAAACATAAACTTACAGTACAGGCATCATCGGACCAAACTCAATCTTTGTCGATCAATCTGGGACGTTTCCCAAGAAGTTCTCTGATTTCAAGCCTGAAGATACCCAAGATATGACGACTCGTGGTACAGAACTCATGACTCAAGCTTTAGAGGAGGAATGTGGTGTTATGCAAACGGAGCAATCGAAACGCTTCTGGCGCATTCTAGGTGGTCTCGGAACTCACGACTTGTCAGCCATGCGAGAGGTGTTGGGTATGCCAACTTCAGTGAAAGGCGTGTCATATAACTTTCCATTCTGGAAGTCAGTTGATCTTTCTATTGGTACATCTACAACAGGCTGATCGTCAAACAGTGTTCTGTTTCAATATGAAGGTTTTGCAGTTTCTTACGAATCTAGCATGGACCAAGTTCCACGATTCGACGCGCATATCGAACTATACACGGCGAAAAAGACAATTCGTGTACAGTATGATACACCTTACGTAAAAGGGCTTCCGCTTACGCTCCACATTTCTGAAAATGTTGACGGTACATACAAGGAGAGTATGATCAGAAAAACGTATGAGGACGCCTACACATTAGAACTTTTTGAACTATATGCAATGGCAACGGAGGGCAAAGCTCACAAGACCACAGCAGTTGATGCGAAGAAGGACTTGGAGATCTTTGGAATGATCATGAAGGCAGGGTTTCCTAAACTGGAAAAGTAAAGAGTTGACTAAGAGCCTGTTCTCCTGGTTTGCACTGTAGATTTTATTTGTTGAATACTTTAGAATTACCATAAGAAGCTATAAGAAGTTCATATCTATAGCTCTGAAATGTGAGACTAATAAATAGTTATGTTACTCGCGACCGTCCGTATTGCATAAAGAAGTATTAAAACGTGCGCATTAGGCGCGGCGCTTTCGGGCCAATATTCCCGTATTTATTTGATTATTTCCATTTGCACATGGCTATCACAGTCTTTGCCGGTCGTCAATATGATACGTATTCCGCGATTGGTATTTATGAAGCATCAGAGACTTGAGCTGAAAGGTCTTTAGGTCATCAGCTCACGAGTACGGTATGCGCCTGACGTGCTGCACTCAAATTGTAGCGCCGGGGAGTATCGGGCGCTTCACCGAGAACAGCTTTTCTCAACTCCACACATATACTCCCAGATATTGGCATGGTAGTAGCGCCGCGGAATATCGCATTTGGCGCGCAGCTCAGACCCAAATCCGTATCCAGATTGCATGCTGAAGCTGTTCACCCAATCCAATGGGAAGATGCACCCCGCAAAATGTACCCCAGGAAGCTGTCTCGCGAACCCAGGTCTCCGCAATCCTAAACCCCAGGAAATCCTTTGTTGGTAAAGGCACGTGGAGTCCCCCACAGATATTTTCCACCACGATGGCGTTCATGTCACCTTCATAGCTATTGTCTTTCTATATAAGTTGCAGGCATTCCTGTTTCCAAATCCTTCTCAGGGTATCAGATTGCGTTCACAATTCCGGTCTATCAAGAACGACTCAGCATCATTGAGGCTGCACCGCATTCAAAACCTCACTTCCATTTCAACAACTTCATTATGGGTGTATCTGGAGATACAAACGTGGTCGGGGCCGATTTGGCATCTGTAAGTCTTTTCTATCATCTGGGTTGTTGACGCGATGCTCACCGTCTTTACAGGTGCTTCCCACAATGACCAAACCGTGGTGGAAAACCCCTCATCTGCTGAAGCTCAACCTAATCCTGTTTGGATGCATGCTTTTCTCGAGCACAATTGGGGTAGGACCTATCCATAACACAATGCAAAGTGGAATCTCATGAGCTAACCTCTTGTAGTATGACAACTCCATGATGAATGGTCTTCAAGCCCTGGCGCCATGGCAAGAATTTATGCATCATCCAAAAGGGGCTTATCTCGGTCTCATCAATGCCACACAAGCTATCGGCGGGTTTGCAGCCTATCCATTGATGTCTATCGTCGCACAGAGATTTGGTCGAAAATACAGCGTTTACGTTGGCTGCTGCTTGATATTTCTCGGGACCGGTCTACAAACAGGCGCACGAAGTAGGGAGATGTTTATTGTATCTCGATTATTCGTCGGTTCGAGTTCTGCCTTTTTTGGCGCCATACCCATGCTCGTGGGCGAGACGGCATATCCAACCCATCGTGGTATCGTCACAGCAATGTTCCAAACCCTATACTATGTTGGTTCGACCCTTTCGGCGTGGGTCACATTCGGTACGCGGAATATGGACAGTAGTTGGTCATGGCGCATACCTTCTCTCTTACAATCCGCGATTCCAATCCTTGTTATCGGCATCACTATCGCTGCCCCAGAGTCCCCGCGGTTCCTTATTGCCCGGGGTCGAACTGAAGAAGCTCGCGCTATCCTGGTCAAATACCATGCTGGTGGTGACGAGAACTCTGCGCTCGTAGCATTTGAGGTTGCAGAGATCGAATCCGCTCTGAGGCTTGAAAAAGAGTTCCACGAGCAGGCAAGCTATATGGATATGCTCCGAACCAAGGGCAATCGCCACCGGACTTTCGTTGGATTAACACTCGGAATCTTTGCACAGTGGAACGGCGTTGGTATAGTCTCATACTACCTTGTCTCGGTGCTGAAAACTGTTGGAATTGCATCGACCACCAACCAAACACTCATCAACGGCTTCCTCCAAGTATTCAACCTCATAGCAGCTGTGACAGCTGCCGGACTGGTCGACAAACTGGGTCGGAGATTCTTGTTCATCACCTCCTCTGTCGGCATGCTCACCTGCTACATTATCATCACAGGCTTGGCAGGCAGCTACGCAGAAACCAAACATGCTGGTGTCGGTATTGCTGTGGTGCCAATGCTCTTCGTCTATTATTTCTTTTACGACATAGCTTTTACGCCGCTCATCGCGTCCTACCCCGTTGAAATATGGCCTTACCAGCTTCGATCTCGCGGTATCGTCCTCACCCACGCAGCAACCTATGCCGCGCTCTTCTTCAATCTGTTCGTCAATCCGATTGCGCTTGCCGCCATTGCCTGGAAGTATTACATTGTATATGTTATCATCCTGGTCTTTATCTGCATCACAGTTTGGTTCACGTATCCTGAGACCAGGGGCTACAGTCTTGAGGAAATTGCGGTTGTTTTCGATGGGGAGGATGCCAAGATTGTGAATCCCGACAAGGTTTTGGAGTCCGTAGATCACCATATGGCTAATAAGAAGGAAGTAGCAGAGATTGAGGGCTAGTTTACTCCAGGCGACGAACTATGATATTTAAGCAAAGAAACTACCACTTCTCGATTTGCAAAAATGCTTTCAAGTGCGGTTATTATAATTCTTTTGTGAGGAGACTTAAATATCAATATGATTATATGTCTATGTATCTATGACACGATGAAACATGAATCCTTATAGCTTCGAAGTTCGTACGTATTTGATGAAACAAAAAGTTCCCGGAGTATTAAGCCAAGACATTGGCTAGCGTCCTCTAGTTCGCCTTTGAGGTGTGGGCCGGGCCCTCTTGGCGGTTCGCGGAGTCCCGGGGTCTCCAAAGATGATAATGTGGGGCAGGACCCCTCATACCATTCTTAGCCTTTGTGATCATTTCCATAGTAATGTATTACATATAAGTAAGTACTTCATTGAATACAAATGGTAGCAATTTGAGATTTCACTTTTGCCTTAAGTACACTTTCCTTCTTGCCTGTTAACACAGTTTCCTGCACCCGTGACATATTTGGATATCCGGTGTAACGAGACTGGAGAAATCTGGCCATTGCCCACATTCTACGATGGGATCAATTGAGGTTCCAAACCTGAGATGGGGTATCGTTGGTATGCTTGCACATTCCGGGTTCTAAAAAATCACTAGACTAACAAAACCTTTCCAGGATGCGGTCTCATCTCCTCCTGGTTTGTGGCTGATCTCATGGTCCCGCGTGCCTCCCCACCAACAAGGCACCTGATCCGCGCCATTGGATCCTCCAGCATCGATAAAGGCGCCAGCTTCGCCTCGTCTCATTGCCCAGGGCAAAAACCAGCAGTCTACGCATCGTACGCAGGGGTGTATAATGATCCCGAGGTAGATGTTGTATATATTGGGACGCCCCATGTTTTCCATCTCCGGAATGCATTGGACGCTATTGCGGCTGGGAAGCATGTGTTGTGCGAGAAACCAATGACGATGAACGCCCGGGATACGCAGGCTTTGATTGAGGCTGCGAGGAAGAAAGGCGTATATCTCATGGAAGGTACGGTACTTTGATACCCATCCCGTCTCTCTCGTACAGTTCTCGTAATCAAGCAGTGATTGATCCGACATATAATTCTCTCCTATAGGGGCCTGGACACGCTTCAATCCGCTTGTAACCGCTCTGCAAAAACTGCTCCATGAAGACCAAGTCTTAGGATCTCTAGGTCGCGTCTTCGTCGACTTCGCCTTGGACATGCCCTTCTCAAGCCTCCCCGCCACTGCACGCACAGCGGATCCGGCTCTTGGTGCAGGAGTGCTGCTGGATATTGGAATCTATACCCTCACGTGGGCCGCTTTGATTATGGACTCCCATCCGCAGCACATTGCAGCTGGATCTCCGAGCCCGGAGATGGCTAGTAGCATGACAATCAAGAATGGCGTGGACGAAACGAGTACTGTGGTGTTGAATTATAGGGACGTGGGCTGTCAGGCGATCCTCACCAGCACGAATCGATACCAGGGAGCGACGGAGTTCTGCCGTATTGAGGGGGAGAAGGGATCTATTTCGATTGGAGGGAGAGCGGCTAGTAGTCCGGCGTTCTTGGTTGTGAGATTGAAGGGCCAAGATGAGAAGAGGACGGACTTTCCGAAAGAGGGTGTGGCGAAGGGGTTTTATTTCGAAGCAGACGCCATAGCCGAGGATTTGAGAAATGGAAAGAAAGAAGTATGGTTATGCCTTTAAAGGAGTCACTCAGGATGATGAGTGTTATGGATAGTATTAGGAAGACAAATGGATTGAGGTATCCGCAAGATGACTGAGTAGATAGTTAGAGAGGATTTAGATTTGATTTTCGGCTTGGATATACGCGAGAAGAGTTCTGACACTATTGCGTGCATTAATTTCCCCGGATTTGAGAGTACAACTCTCGCAGGGATCCACTTGGACTTCAAGTCATAACCGATATCATTAATTGACATAACTACTCATCTGCGACTATACATCTTTACTCACAACTTCCTCCAAACACTAAACCTCTCCGGCAACAAACTTGGTAACTTATCCTCCAACGGCTTCTCCCCTTTCTTCTGCAACTTCTCCGCAACCCGGTCAACTTCCCCCCAAACCCTCAACAAATTCCCACCTACGATCTTCCCCGCATGCTCATCGCTAACACCCTGCTTCAAAAGCTCAGCCACCAGATCCGGGAACTTACTCACATCCTCAAGCCCCTCGGGCGTACTAGGAATACCATCAAAATCACTTCCCAACCCCACATAATCATACCCAATTTCCTCTCCAATATGCGTAATATGTCTCACCACCTGCTTCAACGTCGAGTTCTTGGGATAGAAATCCGGGACTCCAGACGGGGAATCATTCGCAGTACAAGAAACGAAATCAGGACTAAAGTTCACCATCACGAGACTTTTCTTCTTTTTTACAAGCTGCAAGATATCGTCCGGCACGTTGCGCGGGTGGGGACAAATGGCGTGGGCGGACGAGTGCGAGTAGATGGGCGGCGCAAGACTGCCGTCCCAGTCGGGAGAGCCACCTAGGACGTCCCGCATGGTGTCTTGGCTTACGTGCGCAAGGTCGACGATCATGCCTATGCGGTTCATCTCATGGATCAACTCTCTACCCGCCTTGCTTACACCTCCGTGAAGCGGCTTTGATGCTACAGCGTGTCCGTCAGCGTCTTCAGCCATGGCGGCGTCGGCGTAAATGTTGTGGCAGTTATGGGTGAGTGTTGCGTAGCGGACGCCGAGGGAGTGGTAGTGCCGGAGGTTGGAGATGGAGTTGCCGATTTGGTGCAGGCCTTCTATTGCGAGGGGGGAGATGAGTTGACCGGCTTTGAAGGCTGAGAGAGCGGTGCTGCTGTTTGGGGGGAGTGAGAAGTGGGCGGGGTAGGCGGCACGGAGACGAGTGAGAACGTCTATTTGAGAAAGTGTGAAGGCGACAGCTGATAAGAATTAGCAGATAAATATGGGAGGGATTTCGATTCGGTTTTAGTAATTCTGTTCGGAGACACGTGAAATACCTTCAGCATAGTTCTCATCAGAGAAATCTGACCCATTGCTGGGACATGGAACAAAAGCGCTCCAGAAGGCTCCTCCATTCTTCCCTTCTTTTAAACGGGGTAAATCCACCTGAGCATACATCCCGCCCTCTTCAAAAGGCTTCGTGAAGTTTTCATCGTAGATTTGATTATTATGTAGAAATCTTATTAATATTGCTAGATCATTGTGACCATCTAAGAAGTATTAGACATGGACGCAGACAGAAAATTGTGAGAATGAAGATATACCAATAAGTGGGGTATCAGTCAAGATCTTGTTGACCCGCTGCTCTATGGTCTGAGGTCCGGGATTTCTGTCCCCAAAGATATCTTTGAAGTCCGGCACACTCCAAAGGCCCAGGGAGAATATGCATAGAAATATGATCAAGAATATGGAATGATTGATGTAGTTTGGTCGACCAACATAGAGCTCGACAGCATCATTGGAAAGCTGGTCAGTAGTCTCTGCGGAACCCTCCTTGATGCTTTGAGGACGAGAGTCATGAATCTCTGGTGCTCGCGAATCTCTTGGTAAGAGGGGATCCTCTTCTGTGTGATAATAACCCATGCTTGGATGAAGATATACTCAATTACTTGATAGTTAGACGTTGAAAGTTGCCCCTCCGTGATTGGTAAAGTAGCCCATCACGTGCCTGCTCCAATTATCCGATACCTATCGCGCTAGGTAGATGTGGTATTTTTAGATTTTGCCAACTGGTGCAACAGCCAACGGTGAATGGAAGCGACGACCGATCGTCGCGCGTCACCTTGCAATTCTAAATTCCTTGCTGGCAAAGAAAGAAAAGCCTCGTATCCCTTTATATGTCCAAACCGTGAATGCCTTCATCTTCAACATTCGCTCCTTTTCTGCACCTGCAGTCTACATTAAAACCACCTACGCGCCTCCCAGTACCCCTTTTCTCGCATAGTCTATTGTTCTCAGGGGCCGAAATAAGCTGCACGGATCCCAGCTGAAGGAAGGAAAGAAAGAAAGAAAGGAAAGCCACCGGTTAATTCAACAAACACCAGCCAGCAGCTAGCCACCTGCAACGAACATCTCTTGACCTACGTGTCTCATAACTTCTACAAATCACGAATCTACGACCTGATCACTCCTACAACCTACATACGAACACATATACCTTTCAATCATGCCTGGCTTCGCAGATTCCTTCTGGTCGTCTGGCGACTATGCTGGAGGTAGGCTGGCAGAAAGGGGGGAAACCTATAGATATGCGTACTGATTGATTCCCGCAGGACTCGGTATACTCTTTGGCAAGCTACAGCAAGGCGTGGCAGAGAATCAGCAAATCCTAACAATTGCACGCATGCGAGCAGAGGCAGAAGATGTCTATGGAATGCGCCTGGCCGAGATTGGACCTGCGACCGACAGGATACCCGGTGGCTTCTCCCGCGATGATGGAGCGAGTGTGCGAAAGGTAGCAACTATTATCGGGACAAGGTGGGCAGACACTGACAATTCATAGGCATACGACGGAGTACGGACCGAGATGGAAGAGGCTGCCAAAAGTCACCGCAAGATTGCACAAGGCATCCGAGACCTTGTTGTGGCACCCTTCACAAGATGGTGCGATGCGCATGAATCACGAATCCAAAATTCCCAAGACGACCTGCAATCTCGGATTAAGCTACATGACAAGCAGGCGGATTCAGTCAAGAAGCTACGCAGTCATTACTTCAACAAGTGCCGGTTGGTAGAAGATATCGAGGAGGAGAATAAGCTGGCTTTCCAAGACCCTGAAACCAGTCCGAAGGGAAAGATTCCTCAGATCAAGGTTCAGGATAAAGAAGCCGAAGAGGAAGAGCCAATCGAAATCGCCGACGAAATCTACCAACCCGAACAAGTCAAGAAAATCTTGACACATATTCTGCAAACAGTCAAACTTGGAGAGACCAAGGTTCCTATTCTCGGCACATACCAAAACACTACGTCTGGTGCAGACATTGTGGAATACTTCCAGCAGTATATGGGCGCAACCAGCGTCAGCCACGCCGAGCGAATTGGACAAGATCTGATTACACATGGCTTCCTCAGACAGCCAGGCAGCGTGGGCAATATCTTTGCTAACAGCTCCAAGATGTTCTATCAATGGAAGCCAAAATCATTCCAATTGACTGGGCTCCCCGAGAAGAAAATCGCCCTAGGTCGTACATTCTCAATCGCCTCAAACACGGACAGCATTGATTCTCCTGTTGTGGGTAGCGTCGGCGAGTATCTGGCAGGATGGAATCCGTTGAACAACCAACACCCCAACGAGACACCTGGCGACCGTCTTCGAAGGGAGGCAGCTGAGGCTGACGAGAGATACAAGGCCGGAGTCCGAAGGTTGGATCTGTACCGATGCCAGTTGGAAGAAGCTATCGTTGAACACTTGAAGTACCTCGAGCGCTGTGAGCTGGACAGACTAAAGGCCATGAAGACCATTATCCTGGATTTCTCGGGCACTATCAGTAACGTCATCCCAAGTTTGCAGTCAACCGTGGACAACATGATGCTCTATCAGGAGACCGTTCAGCCAAATGGAGACCTCCGATACCTGCTGGAGAATTACCGCACTGGTGGGTTCGCGCCCAAGGTTGTAATTTACGAGAACTACTACAACTCCGCCGATGAGCAGACTTTTGGTGTTGATCTTGAAGCACGAGCACGTGCTGACAGAAAACGTGTTCCTATTATTATCACCACAATCCTAACATTCCTTGATAACCGTTACCCAGACCTCGAAGGAGATGAGGCTCGCAGGAGCGTCTGGCTTGTTGAAGTGCCTCTAACCCAGACCCACAGAATACGAGATGCACTCAACACCGGAAAGCCTTTCAATCTTGAAACATTGGAGCCCTTCGAAATT
This sequence comes from Lachnellula occidentalis, assembly GCA_007821535.1. Lineage (NCBI taxonomy): Eukaryota > Fungi > Ascomycota > Leotiomycetes > Helotiales > Lachnaceae > Lachnellula > Lachnellula occidentalis. The sequence continues at coordinate 31,093 of QGMI01000200.1, read as the reverse complement.
CCCATCATTGCAAGCGTTCTGAAATTGTATTTGCTAGAACTTCCAGGTATGTTTGTCCCGTCTGTCCACAAGCATTAGCTAACCAGGCATAGATTCCCTAGTATCTTCGCACGTTTACGAAATTATGAAAACCATTTACTCGACTCCAGCATCCGAGTCTACCGATTCCACACGGATTTCTGTGATCCAGAACACCCTCAGCCAACTGCGTCTTGCTAATATCGCGACACTTGACGCACTAATGACACATTTCACCAGACTTATTGAATTGACGTCTGCCGATGAAACCTATGTCGCAGCTCTCGCCAGCGCCCTGGGTCCTTGCATTCTCCGCCCCAAGACAGAGACATCAATGACCATGGAGGAGAAATACTCCTACCGATTAATTCGCGACCTCTTTGCCCACAAAGTCGCCATCTTCTCCGAACTTAAGCGCGCCTCTTCGCTCACCCATAGCATCAGTGTGGACACCCGACCGCGTGCTGTCAGCGGCGATGAGAGTAACAGAAAAGCCAACATGGAAGCCCGTGCTCGTGCCATCGCAGCAGCTGGGCGCGGCAGAGCCGCAAGCCCCGCACCATCTCCTCGCGGCCATCGCAGAGATCGCAGCTCTGGTGGACCAGAGACTCGCTTCCCGATCGCTTCACCCACTTCCTCTGACCATCCGAGGGCTACCAGAGGTATAGCACAAACGGCGGCAGCGAGGCAGAGTCTCGAGGTCCCGAGCGAGCAGACCACCCCAACCGCAGCTGAACCTACTAAAGAAGCAGCGGCTCCTCTGCAGAATGTCACAAATGGCGCATCAGACACTCCTCACACTAGTGCTACCTACATCCCCGGCATGGATGACGGCTTGGGTGAAATTGGAATTGAGAAGCGCAATAGTCTGGGTAGAGCGGCGCCTGCTAGTGCGGCTCGTGGTCGCAAACCCGTAGGTCTTGCGCGCATGAGCATGGATCAATCGAAGAGGAATAGTGTAGCTAGTTCAGGGAGTGATGGCGGACGCGTGGGCGTTGTTTTGACGGACAAGCCGATGGATGATTGAAGGAGGATGATGGATGAGATGTGTATTTATGTACGATAGAGCCAGGGGTTCTAATGTCGAATACGAATGCGATGCATGATACCCTTTGCGAAATGGATGCTTTCTGTCCACAGAAAACAAACAGTTCTGAAGCCAATAACGTGAGCTCTTCACCTACCTTGTTGCTAAGTGGCAGTTTTCTATTTAGAGATTTATGCAACTAATGTATTGATTACTTATCCAGTCAAAATCGTTTAAATCCATGTAGTGATTGTATACGTCTGTACTAAGAACGAAGTGGAGTTGCCTCTTATGGTGCATACCCTTCGCCTAATTGCTTTGGGGTCGTTTAACTGCTCAGAATAGGAAAGTGACTTCAAAAAGGGAGTTCGACGTACCTACCGATTGGCACGCGCCTGCAGCTAGCGTCATGTCGATCTTCATTTCCACGCACAACCGTAACTCCAAGCTAGTATAAGGATATATCCCATTTCACTCATTCTCAAGACCATCATTCCTAGTTCACTCATCTCCTGTAAAATTTTAGCAATGCGCTCCTCACTCTTACCCACGCTCCTCCCCTTCGCGGCCCTCTCACGCGCCGGATCAATATCCTGCGACCCCGTGCAAGGCGACGGCAACATTTGGTACTATACCTCCGATTACAGTTTTGAGGGTGAGCTCGGCATGCTAGAAGCAAGCGGCAACGCCGACCTCCTCGCCGTCTACCCCGGCACCAACGTCACGGAAATACAAGTAGACATCACTCCCTGCAACTCTACCTATCTCTCCGCCTACCCAATTCCCGACAGCGGCAATATCGGAGCCGTATATCCCGTGAAGCTGCCGCTATCCAACAACTCGACAGACTGTCTAGCACTAGAGAGCACAGACGCTGCAAATGCCTTTATCACTATACGGCCGTGTGTGGACAATGATGATGAGTCGCAGACCGGCCAGTTTTGGACCTGGGGTGACGATAATAGATTTACTCCGACGTGGCAGGCTGTCCCGGCAGATCGGTGGAATTTGCAGTTTAATGAGAAGGATAAAAAGCAGGTGGTTGCGAATCCGCCGGAATGTTTTGAGGGGCAGAGTTGTCAGGAGAGTGGGGATGAGTGGGGGATTCTTGTTTCGAATGGGACACCGGACCGTGATTGAGTACTATTGCTGCGATTGAGATCAACAAACTTACTCAGGGAAAATGACCGTACTTTTCATACTTGGTTGAAGAGAACATGAGAAACTTTTTTAAAAGCCCAGTATTGTCTTCGCTTGTCCAAGAGATACTGTACAGGTGTTTGAAAGTTCTGGGGGGTTCTGTTTAGAAAAAGAAGAATATTCGGGTCCGCGTCTAAGGAACAGCTTTTTCGGAATTGGTTTTTGAAATTTAATGATTTCGGGTTCTTTTTTGTTTTTCACTGGCTCCGAGAGTATCTATAGTGCCAACTTTGATATTCTATAGAGTTAGAGTGTTCTTACGACCAATTGTATTTATTCCCCTTCCTCGACTTTCTGGTCCTTCCGCCAACTTCAATCATCAAAGTCGTCTTTGACCCGTACCTCAAACTCATTGCATAGGACTCCAAGCTAGGTGCCAGACTCCTATCCAAAATCAATCACCTACTGAATCTTCCCGAGTCCAATACACCCCCTTTTGCCAACACCCGTCCCATCATATTTGCTTTAGATCTTCGAGTGGAGAGTGGAGTACAGACAAAGTTTCAGGCCGCTGACATTTTCTTGAGAAAACTAAGCACATGTAGTAATACGTAAGTACAGAGTCACCACCAAATTAAAATCCAAAGGGGAAATCATCTAGCTTAGACTAGACAGTTTGACTTAAGGAAGTTTTTCCTTTTTTTTTTAGAAACAAATATGCCTGTTTATGCTTTACGACCAAACCGCTTCTTTAGCTGATTTGGCCACACTTAGGAAAATCAAGTGTGAAACAAAGAGAGATAGAGGACAGGAAAGAATATGCAAGGCAGCAAAGGGGGGCAGCTTACATAATATCGCCAAGATTGTTAGATCATGTGATCACCTATCAGTTCGACATCAGATGTTTGAATTTGATGACGTCCAAACATCTGATCAAATCATTCCTTATGCGTCGCCTCCTTTCTTTCAAGCCACTTGTATCCTTCAGCAATGTGAGCCATGCGCGAAGATTCCATCTCAGTATGGCAGCTCATCTACGGCAACGAGCAGTTGTATCTTCGTTCATTTGCACCCCTCCAGAATCTCCATCAGGGTTCACATTCGCTCTTTTCAAACGCAGCCAACAGGTTTCTACTTATCCGTAAGTTTTCCCAGTACTAGTTTGTCCAATGCTTCATTTTGCAGACTCGAGAAATACTGAAAGTCACCTGATACCAGTGGCAAATGGGCCGTCTGCTCAGGCTCAATTGAACCCACGGACGCCAGTCCAGAAGATGCAGCAAAGCGAGAAATTCTAGAAGAGACCACTTTGTCAGATGCCGATATCGTCCTTCTACGTAAAGGGAAACCGTTCAGCCTGGTCGATGAAGCGCTCAAGACAGAATGGACGATCCACCCCTTTGCCTGGCAGTTGAAAGATGGTGCCAACCCCATCAAGTTCGACTGGGAGCACACGGATTACCAGTTCGTCAAGCCAGAAGAGTTAGCTTCTATGGACCATGTTCCGCAGTTAGAGGTAGGGCTGTCGAGAATTTTGGTCAGTCCGGAGACTGAGAAGGATCTGGCCGTCTTGCGCAATGATCATAAGTGCGGAGCTAAAGCCCTCGCTTTGAAAGCACTTGAGCTCCTGTCGAAGGCCGTACAAAGCAAGGAGCTCGCAAGCCTGAGTACATCCAAAGAGTTTTGGGCAGAGCTGAAATGGCGGGCTTGGCACCTGGCGAAAAATGGCCGACCGAGTATGGGTGCTGCTATTGAAGCGGGTTTGTTCAGGACTCTGGATAATATCAGACACATGTTTCTTACTTCGCCTGGGGGTATTGATAGCGTGCCTTTGCCACTTCTCAAAAGTAGTACGGAATCGGCCATCGAAACGACGATTGAAGCAAAGAAACAGAGTCTCAGTGATCTTGTTGGCCATTTCACCAAATTCGTGGAGATGTCGGCCCGGCATGAGAAGGGGGCGGCTACTAAAATAGTGACTTTATCGTCATCCGGAACCATTACTGAAAGTCTGGCTAGAATGATCGAAAGGCTTGCCTTGCTGAATCTGTCTGTCAAGATCTCTGTCCTTGAATCACGTCCCAAGTTCGAGGGTGTCACCTTTGTTAATACTCTGTTGGAGTCACTTGACTCGCAAACAGGAGCCAATACCCACGTCGAGGTCGAGATAGTGTCGGACGCGAGCGTTGCCAGTGTGGTCGCTGACGCGGATTACCTCGTGTTCGGCGGAGACAAGGTCATTCCAAACGGGGATGTGAGCAACAAGATTGGAAGTCTTACCGCCGCGTTGGTAGCCAAAAACTTGAATCCGAAGTGCAGTGTTGCCGCCCTGTTTGAAACGGACAAGATCGCGGGGTCTGGCTTTGACGCTGGACATTTGAAGGTTGAGTACAATGACGAAGCCGAGGTGATGGATGCGTGGCCTACCTCAGCCGTCGTCGCACTTGAGAAGAACCAGAAGCAAGGATACAAGGTGAAGGTGAAGAATGCATACTTTGAATGGGTGCCAGCGAAGTACATCGACTACTATATTTCCGAGCAGGGTCTCCTAAGTAGGCAGGATATCGAGCAGCTGGGCACTGAGAGTGAAGAGCTTGAGAAGAGGGTCTTTGAAGATTTGTGATCAGCTTCAAGACGTGGATGGCATCACCTTGCAATTGCTGTCAAAGGGATGGCAAAGAACGCGCAGATTGAAATTGAGGTCAATCTGTTATTTTAGGACCAAAACCCATGCGCCTCATCAAATCGTACAGCCATAACTCATGTCAAACCCAACGCCCAAAAACACCGATTGAAATCTGGGTATAACATGCACCATCTAATGCTCTAATGCTAGCATAAAGTCAATCCCAAAACATGGCACCATTTCCAATTCCATCTCGTAGCCTCTTCGATCGCATCCACGTTCAACATTCCAACGCCCAAGTCCTCAAGCTGTTCCCAGACAGTCATACGCGTACTCGCAGGCCATGCAGGAAGATCCCAATACCTAGACACCAATCCCAGGCTACTAGCTTTCTCGATCTGAGATCTGGCAATCGCCAGCTGAAATTTTGAAAGGCCGCGGTGGGAAATCCTTAGCTTCCCAGAGAACACCTTGTTTATGGAAACGCTGGAATAATAGGAATTCGATGCATTGTATAAATCCGATGACAGGTCATCCAGTGGCGCGTCGAAAAAGACAGAGCGGTAAGTGGAATTTGAGTAGCTGGAGTTCAGCACTGCAGCAAAGGGCGTATTTCCTGTTCCCACATGTGTGATTGGACCTGGCACAATCGCCGTCCCGTTCCAGTACGTGAGCCACCCTTTCTGGCGCAGAGGTTCGAGCTGTTCTTGCACAGCAGCCAAAGTTGCGAAACCTTCGGTTTTCAAGTCTGTCATAAGGACAATTCCTTGGGTGTTGTTAACATCCCAGACGCCATTGATGGTAGAACTTGAAGCAACACCATTGGCGACGTTCTGGTTCGTCAAGATAGAAGTCAGTGGATCGAGGTACAGAGAACGAAAAGTTCGACTACTGCGCAAGTCGCCGGCCATGTGTCCAACATAGAGCTCACCATTGACGAGATGGCAGTCGGCTTCTACGCCTGTAATGCCCAAAGCAAGTGCATCGAAGAGAGGAACTCGACGCCAATAGTCATTATGGGAGTGGATAGCTTTGGGTTGAACATCTCGGCTGAACTGTGGAAGCCATGATGGGGGCGCTGGTGTGACGGTTCCTGGTTCTACCCAAGAAGACACGATCTTAGTCAGCCCATTGGTTGGAGGTGCTGGTGGAGTAATGCGCCGGATGAGGGCAAGGAGGAGAGCGTGGTAGATGCTGTTGAGGTATGAGCCATGTCGATGCAAAGTACGGAGTGGATGTACTTACACGTAACCGATTACAGCAAGACATAGTGTAACTGTTTGAAGGTACAGTACTTTTCTGACAATCTTTGGCCATGGTGATGCTTCGGACTTATCACTATGTTGGAACGACTTCCGCAGTACTGAGCCAAAACGGCGTACCCGAGTCTTGCACTTTCGGGATCTGGGAACGCCTTCTTCTATATCAACTATCGTGACCTGTGGCTCAACCTCCTCCTTTTCTGGGGCTGTGTTCTTCATGTTGTCTAGAAATTTTCCGGTCGGAGAGCGAAGAAATGGGGTATTATAAGCAGGTATGGTAGGAGAAGTGTGACTGTCCAGCTGGGCTCACTCTTGTCACCGTGGCACAGGGAATAATATCAAAGGCATTCCAATTGAATGATTCCAATCAGGGCATCAATCATGATTGATAAAGGGGAAACACCGACTCTATAAATGGGATCGCATCGGGAACCCCATTTTCCAGACTACCTTTCCCCTCGGAACTCCTCGACATCCCCTCACGGTCTGGTCTAGTATGGGCTAGAGCGGTGTCGTGAGTTGTGGCGCCTATTATCAATCTGTGCTAATAGATCAAGGGCCTAGTCCGGCGCGACCGACAGCGACTAATTGAGCCACGCTGAGGGATTGTTCCTTTATGTGTGCGATGCCTGGGTGAATCGCGCGTGGAAGGTTCTACGCAGAGATATCCAGGATAATTACCTTGATCTACAAGTGGATAAGGGGAGCACTGTACTGCACCAGAGAGAGGGGTGTTCTGGTCGATCAAAGATGGGGTAAGTAGGGGTCTCTTTGTGGATCTCACCCGAGGAGTTGCCCCTTGCACTTGCCCCGAGGCTAGGCAAAGCTTAAAATCCTGTCACGCACATCCTAAAGGAACACTGCACATGACACGACGAACGGCCTAAATAAGGATCGATCGCATCCTTCGTCTCCGCATTATTATGAGGCGAAATGAATGGACCTGCATCTGCTGGGACACTCAAAATATCCACTCCCTAACAAATCGAGCTGGAACCATTCATTCTGTTGTGTTTTTGCCGAAATCGCACCGGCTCACAAATCACGATAGATACTCCTCATATCTCGACACATCGAAAGATCAAGCACTGAATATCCCACTCCTGAGCATCTGGGTCTTCGCCGTTGTCAATAACTTGTGAGGCCTAGATCTTGCCATTTGCCTGGCTTATCTCACGATGAACGAGCGATATGCCTGCCGAGTCTCCATATCTTTCGGCATCATAGGGAAACCCCCGAAGCAAAGTACCGTATCTCGGATATCAGCGCTATCGGATAGTGTCAGTGCAAGTTTCTATTGACCTCATGGCCATCTTCATATTTAAATCATATCTGACTTTGAATATGAAAAATCCATGTCTAATTTCTACCTTCTACGCTAGCTATAATACTCTACCAGCCATTTTCTCAAATCACCCACCGTCGGATACTCCAAGAACAGGCTACCGTTGATCACGACGCTCAGCTCGTCACGGAACTTCTCTGCCAGGACCAGGCTCATCAAGCTATCCACCCCGAGGTTCGCAAAGCTGGCGTCGTCGTGCAACTCCGACGGGTCAAGCGCCGCCTCCCTCGCGAGCAGAGCGACGGCTTTGGCCGCTATGCTATCGCTACCAAGGTCAAGCGCTGCCGACCATGCATTGCCGTTGACACTGATGGGGGCCGGTGCGGGGGCTTTAGAAGGTTCGGGAGCGACAGAGACATGTGGCTTCTCCTCAGTGTACGCAGGGGCGGTAGGCGTACGTTGGGTAGGCTCTGTTGCCGCTCCGTTGGTCAGTGGGCGGAACGGCTTTGTAGGCGCGTCCCCGTTGACCGTCTTTTTGGGTGCGGCATGAGCTGCCACGGCGACGGGACTGTTGGAGTTCGCCCCCTTCGCAGCGGCATCCCGCGGCGTGAAGAAGCGGTTCATCAGCACGCGGGGGTATGCTCTGAACTTGATCCCCTCAACCATACCAATAATCTCATCTCCTTGCAAGGCATAGACATCCCCCAAGAAGATGTTAGGGTCCTCCTTCGTGGGGAGCATCTTCACATAGGATCGATACTTCCCACCCGCCACCAAGTCCTCAGCAAAACGCATCGAGCGCCACCCCGGCGTGACGCAAAACTTGACCTGGTTATCCACCGCGTCCGAGACGTTCATAACGAAGCCCGCAAGGTGGCCCACGCGACAGATGACCATGCAGGGCACCAACACCTATATCGTCGGCACCGGCCCCAAGCGCCTCATCATAGACACGGGCCAGGGCATTCCAGGATGGGTCGACCTGGTCTCCAGCACGCTAGCCACAGCATCGGCCTCTCTAACCCAGGTCCTTTTAACACACTGGCACGGCGACCACGTCGGCGGTGTGCCGAACCTCGTGAGTCTGTACCCGCACCTCGACCGCGCCATATATAAGCACAGCCCCAGCGAGGAGCAGCAGCCCATCACAGACGGGCAGGTCTTCCACGTCGAGGGGGCCACGCTCCGCGCGGTGCACAGCCCAGGCCACTCGCACGACCATATGTGCTTCGTGCTCGAGGAGGAGGGAGCTATGTTCACGGGCGATAACGTGCTGGGGCACGGCACCGGCGTGTATGAGCATCTCGGCCCCTGGATGGCGACTCTGCGGGTGATGCAGGAGCACGACTGCGCCATGGGGTACCCAGCGCACGGGGACGTGATTGCCGACCTGCCCGCCAAAATCGCGGGGGAGCTAGCCCAGAAGGAACGCCGAGAGAGGCAGGTCTTGCTGGTACTAACGCAGGGCCGTACGGACATGGGGCCCAGGCAGAAGGGCAGCTTGACGGTTAAGCAGCTCGTAGCGGAGATGCACGGGTCCGGGCTAGATTCGCAAATGCAGTAGTTTGCTCTGGTACCTTTCTATGACGAGACGCTGCACAAGTTGGCTGGGGACGGCAAGGTGGGCTTCGAGGTTCGAAGCGGCCAGAAAAAGTGGTTTATCCTGGAGGTTAGGCACTTGTAGTCTCTAATTCATATTTATGACTGATTCAATCGTACCTGGACCCTGAGGTACCATGCTGCAAATCATATCCCAAGTCCATAGCTGGTTCTATCCTATCCTATGCCCTACTATCCAGAACTTCAAATGGAGTCTTTTTACTAACTGGCGATCCTTGAAAATCTCTATAAAAAGTCTTATAACCCTGATAGGGACTACGATAGCAGTGATATCATTTGCTATATAGTACTCCTATATAATTACCTATATTTTACGTGTTTTTAAGCTTTGGATAGAAGGGAGCTGGGGTATTATCATAAATACTACAACTTTCTACTTAAAAGGTAGGACGTGACTAGAGTAATATAGGGTATTAATTGGCTGAATAGATCTCTGGATTTGATTATTTATGCCTTGTTTAAACATCAAGCTACTTAGAAACTATTTATATACTACACTCTACTTCACACTCACATTTACATTCTCCCCCCCCCCGAATATATATGTTTCCGGTGGTAGGACTCTATATAAGCCCTGTAAAAGCATATGTTATAGAAAATTGCAAGTTAGATGACACGTCTAGTTCTACATACACGCAAGTAAAGGTTGCTAAAATTCAAAACATGGCTATGAAGATTGGCCGAAGAGGACTTCCAAACAAACGTTCAGGGGCCGCTGCTTGCGAATGCCCTGTGTCACACCGAAACGCCGAGTACTCGTATGTCCTGTCGCGACATTCTTTTTTTGTCGTCAGCCCTATCGCCGATCGGGGTGTTCATGTCGGAGTATTCATGTCGGAGTATTGATCTCGGGACAATCCTACGTCGCAGTGCTTGCTTCGGGGTATTTGCTGCAGCAATTTGCTTTGGCTTCGGTCTATGTGATCTGCGATATGCATGGCATGGCATAAGCAGTACGTACTCAAGGATTATCTTTCTGTGATAGTATCATTATGTATAAACATGACGGCAACCCAGCTACCTGAAAATACTTAGCTGTCACGCCGGTCAAGGGCATCATTCATTCATACCGAATCTCCCTGTTCGCTACAGTACACTCCTCTACACGCACTCCATGGCCCACAGTAAAGGCAGTCCCGAGACGGGGCTTGAAGAGCCATCCGACATGGTTGGGGTTCAGATCGCCGCCGCAGCCTCGGGCTTCGTGCTCTCAGGTACGTACCTTACCTACCTACCTACCCTCACCCATTTTCCCACCCCGAGTGTTCACATCCCCGGCTCAAGCTAACCGTGGTAATGTAAAAACCCACTAGGCGCTATGCTCGGCATGCTGGTGACTATGCCCGTCATCCTCGACACCAACACCGACGGCCTACAACTCTGCCGGCAGTGGGCTTCCTCCTTCCATTACGGCCACATTATCGGACCGAGCCTGTGCGGTGTATGTTCCCTTTTGCCGGGGCAGTCTTAGGCGTGAAGGCTTTTCTGTAATTATCTCACACTTTTACATGATCACCGCCAATGAACCTATCAAGCCACGTTCGTCTAGTGTATTTTGATATACATGACCACTTGGCCAACTGTCTACCCGCTTGATATTCCATCTAGACACTCACCTGCACGCCTTCCTTTTGTAATATTGCAAGAACATTTGATTCAGTATTCGTAGTCCTGGCGGCAGTGGCGAAGGATTGCCATATCATCTCTTTGTGAGGCACCTTTGCAGGATTGCATTTGGCGACTTCGTTGTTTGCTTCGAAGAGCATGTTCGCGATAATGGATCTGCTTCGTGGGTCGGGACCTGGGACCCACGTCGTTGTAGATATTTTCCGTCCCCTTAAGTGTGTTGCGTAGACGCTTGCGGGTTTCACTTTGTTCATGTCGGTTGTTGCAATACTGTCTGGTGTTTTGCAGGGTAATGGCGTTGCAAGATTCGAGAATGTTGAAAGTCCCTGGCCTCGTAGACGAGCATATACTTAATGGTTTCAATCCAATCCGCTTGTTTTAAGTGATTCCAAGTTGGAGCACAATGGGCGTGCCATATTAGCGTAAGCTGGAGGGTTTGTGAGGACTGTCAAGTAGTATTAAGCATCTATTCCAATTTTCTGCAGGAAGAGATTCCCAAGGTGTAGCAAGCTGAAGATAGTTGCGGCTATGACCAAGGTCGTGGATCTTTTTACAAGATGAAATTTATCAGACAAAATATCTAGTGGGCGGGTAGTCAATACAATAGTAATAAGAGATATCAACAATAAACACGTAGAAAAATACCATTTCAAGTGGGTGATTGCAGACGTTTGCCATGGTTGGAAAGGGGTAGGTAATGGGGGGGGTGTATAACGTCTATCCAAATTTCAACTACATGACGAAACCAGTATAATTAACAACGGCAAGAGGGACAACACCTGCACTACATCCATAGTTGAAATTCGCTAGATGAGACTGTTCGAAAGAGCGCTGCGTTTCTTGACATCAACTGCCAATTCCATTCTTCGGCCACCCTCTTCACCCTCTTCAACTACCTGCCGTCCGAAGCCATCTAAACATCGTCCGCCATCTTGCAGAATGCCTCCCTCTATAGTGTAGACAAAGATGGCAGAATGACTGTATAAAACGCGCCAAACTCCATCTAGATATGTGTATCAAAACCCACAGAGATACACATTATTGTGAGCCGCTATCCTCAGAGGACATGTATAAAACAGTACGCTTCCTCTGCAACTTCTAACTCCTATAGTCTTCTACGACCTTCTTCACAGAAAGCCCAATGCCCCGACAAATAGGGCACTCATCATGGATGACTTTTAATGTCCCACGCCGCCTGACACATTGTAAATTGGTGCTCGTTCTCAAGTAACTAGATATTGTCTCACTCGAAAGTCCATCTACGGAGCCCAACGTACTGTATACAAACAAGTCACATTTGAAGTCACTTCATCAAAGCGCGAGTCTTTGTGGAGCAGCTTTGTATTCAGGAATATCTATCGGTCATCCGACTATTTTTCCATATCATTTCCACCACGAAACATGTCATTGCAGTCTTTTCATTATGCAAGCCATGCTATAATCAATGTGCCTCTTGCCTGAATGGGCAGGAGCACTTCCGTATGCCATCAGCGTTTGAGCGTTCAAGCATCACCCTCCTTCTATAGAAAGAGGTATGCCTTTCGCCACACGCAGATGTCGTGAAAACAAGGAGAAAACAAAGCCCATCAAAAACCATCCCGTAAAATTCCCCGTGTAGCATGCTGTGAGTCCATGCCGGTGAACTCCCCGAGAGATTTCCATCCACTTTTGTCTATGAGCGCGCAAATCAGAAAAACAAAACAGGAAATGCATGAAAGCAAGATCATCTAATTGTGGGAACCATCCATCCCTTAACCCTCTTCGAGTCGGAAAAGATTTTTCGAAATAACATGACCGTCATAATGCGTTCCGTTCAACCCAGGTAATTTTTCTCTTCCCTAATTCCCAGGTAAAAAAGCATTCATCATGCCGGTACGCCGCAAGTTGGCAATCTCATGCTGCCTGATCGCCCTTGATCATCATCTATTTGGGTATCGAGATCGAGATGAAAGGGGGATAGCCAGGAAACAAAAGACAACGCTATCTATTCGTATGCCGTTCGATGGTCGAACACAACCTGAAGCCAGCCCCCTCTGTGCAGAGGGCGAGGAGCCGGCCAAAGTCGTGATAATGCCACCATAAGAAAATCAGAAGTCGCAAATGGAAAGCAAGATTAAGTCGCAAGTAATTGAAAGACGCAGAGAAATGAGGTCGTATCCACGATGTTGTAGATATCCGCTTGACGCCTTTGTCCCAGATCTAACGTATTGAGTCGCAATTGAAGTAGTATCGGAGAAGGAACAAATGGGGCATCAGGTGGAAGATCTACCACCAAGATTGGCCACCACCACCGGATGGGTTGCCTATTGAAATGTCAGTATCAAGAGCAGAAAGAGAATACAGAGATAAACGTACCGTAGCTTCCACCACCACCACCGCCGGAATATCCACCTCCACCGCCGCCGTATGCAGGAGCGCCACCATAAGCAGGTGCAGGGGGAGCGCCTCCAAAGCCACCACCACCTCCTCCATATGATTGAGGTGGGGGTCCGCCATATCCGCCGCTGAACCCACCGCCGCCAGCTCCAGCTCCGGCTCCACCACCGCCGAATTTACGGAAATCACGGTTGGCTGCACCTCCACGGCCTCGGCCTCCTCCAGAGCGACCACCACCTCGGCCACCTCCGCCTCCGAATCCAGCGCCCTCACGAGCAATGTTCTCGAGGAAAGCAGGAACCTCTTGGTTGGCTTCCTTCAAGAGATCAAGCAGATCACGGACAACACCTCTGTTGCCACGGTTGAAGAATGCAGTAGAGATACCTGTGTTTCCGGCACGACCGGTACGACCGATACGATGAACATAGTCATCGATATCTGTTGGAAGATCGTAGTTGACAACGTGGGTGACCTGGAGAAAGGGGTGTCAGTAATTTCCTCTACAATAGGGTTTTGGGAATCCATGATCACTAACATTTGGTATATCGAGTCCACTATAGTAGAATAGATCTGATTAGCATAGCACATGAATGTTAAAGCTTTCTGAAAGGTAGAAATGGTGTTTTGAAAGAAATGATGTCCAAATTCTTTTGGGGCATTTAGGAACTAGACAAGCTCTGAAAGGCTTATGTAGTACTTGCCATAAACCTTAATGTATTTGTTGGGAGGAAAGGGGAGGAAAGGAACGAGGAAAATTAATCATACCGGGCGGCAACAGCAGTGGCCACAAGGATTGGGCATCTGGCATTTCTGAACATCTCTAATGCACGCTCACGCTCACGCTGAGTGCGGTCACCGTGGATGGACGTGGCTGGGAAATTCTGGTTGATCAAGAAGTCCGACAGGGAGTCAGCCATACGCTTGGTCTCAACGAAAATGAGAGTAAGACCGGCACCGTGAGTGTGGAGGATATCCAAAAGTACAGAGCGCTTGTCCATATCCTCGACGTATTCAACCTTCTGAGTAATGTTTTCAGACGTGGAACCAACACGACCAACAGACAAGAAGACGTAGTCCTTCAAGAAATCTCTGGCCAACATCTGGATGTCGCGAGGGAAAGTGGCTGAAAACATGAGAGTCTGGCGGTTCTGAACACCAGGCATGTCTTCACCCTCGACAATTCTTCTGATTTGAGGCTCGAAACCCATGTCCAACATACGATCAGCCTCATCAAGAACCAAGTACTTGATGTTGCACAGGGAGATGCGGCCACGCTCAATCAAATCGACAAGACGACCTGGCGTCGCGACGAGTAAGTCACATCCACGTTCGATTTGACGGAGTTGGGATCCGATATCCGCACCTCCGTAGACGACACAGGGGCGGACCCATGATCGGTAAGCGAATTTGCGAGACTCCTCGTAGATCTGGGAGACAAGCTCACGCGTGGGAGCAAGGATCAGGGATGTTGGGTATGCCTTGCGTTGACGTCCGAAGTTGCCGCCGGCTCCAGCTGGGGCGGGAGATGGGCCATTGATGAAAGCCTGGGAGAGGATGGGGAATAAGAAACCACCAGTCTTTCCGGAACCAGTCTGGGCACAAGCCATCAAATCTCGGCCACCCATGACAATAGGGATCGAGTATTTCTGAACTGGTGTTGGGACCTTGTAATGGGCAAGCTCGATGTTCTTGAGGAGATGGTCGTCCAAAGGAGGGTTAGTGAACTTTGTGGTAGGCTCGGGGACATTTTGACCCGAAGCCTCGACTGGGATATCGTCATATTTCTCGAAGTTGATACCGGTTTGTTGCTTGCTTGGGTCGTCGGGTACACCAAACAGGTCACGCTCGACACGTAGGTTGACTGGTCCAGGAATGTGCTTTCCATCAGCCCATCGGCCATCACCGCCTCCGCGAGGAGCTGAAGAACCACCACCACCGCCAGATTGGGGGTTTCCGTATGCATTCCGGTTGAAGCCACCTTGCGGGACAGAGTCCCATGAAGGACGAGCGGCCGCTGGTGGAGGCGCTTGGCCAGGAATTGGATCGGCACCTGGAGCGCCAGGAGCGCCAGGAGTGAAGTTGGGAGCGTTGGCCCAGTTTCCGGGACGGGGACCTGCGCCATAGCCGTTTCTGCTTGGTCGAAGTAAGTTAGCATGCCATCACGTTGGAGAGCTACGATAAGCCAGGGGATCTGGAGAACATTAATGAAGAGTAGTTCACTTACGCAGCTGGTGGAGGAGCCCATGCGCTGCTGTTGATGCCTCCGTTCATAGGTGGCGGCCCTTCTGGTGGTGGTCCTTGGCCAGCACCACCCATCTTGCCTCGCATATGGGGAGGGATGTAGGACTGGCGCTCTCCACCGTTGAGGTTGAGGCCATTCATGTTCAAGTTGTCAGCCATGTTCGGTAGCTGAGTGTGAATTCTCGTAGGTGAATTTGCAGTGTTGGTCGGATGTTGACGATGATATTAACTTCCGTGTGAGGCCGTCTGAATCTCTCAAAGATCTGCAGGATCTAGTAGAGACTGTGGAAAGGCGAGAGGAAATCTATGAATCGAACCACGATCGAACCGTTAAGAAGAACAGAGAAGAAGAGTATGTGCTTCGGCTCTTTAGTGTATTTATTTTCGTATGTAGTTTCGTATGTATTGTATCGTAATCTTCTAAGCAGCAGTACTGAAATCCTCCGAAAAACCAACGGCTTTCAAAGGAAGAAAAGGACTGAGGGGAGAGGGGAGGGTGGAGGGTGTTGATGGAGTTGTTGTGTAGAACAGGATGTTCAGGAGTTGTAGAAGGAGAAGGAGTAAGAGATCAACTTTTTTCTGGAGGCGACCATGTAGGAAAAAACCTTCCTAGAGGTGCGCTAAGCTGCTTTGGGCCCTAGCGACTATTGACTTTGGGGGCAATATGTTACCTACCTTAGTCAGCCTCCTCCCTACAGCCTTAGATTTATATAGAAATGGTTGGAAAGATGATTAGATACCCATGGGTCGGTGGCCTTTGATCAACTGCATGTGATTGTATTCGTTTACAGGATAGGTTTAGATATTGAATTTCATTTGCCCAAGTAAGTTACACTTGAAAATGCTCCATCAGCAGCCAAAAGGGGACTTCCCTTTTGTATAGGGTGTCGAGTAGTGGAACAGCTGTATTGGTCAGTTAGATCGTAGCAATCTGGATGTTGTTTGGAACTGCTCGGCTTTTATAAAGGGTTCCAGAGCAAAAGGGGAAAACTCTCAGAGGTCAATGTTCGATGTATGGCAAAGCTGTAAACCTTCTTGGATGAAGCAACAATTCCATCTGCCCAGCAAATACAGTCAAAGCAGGAAAAACGCCTACGACACATGTTCGTTATTGCCCAGATGGAGTATAATGCAGCAAGAGCACCAGATACCCATTTCATAAAAGCAAACCAAGTTCGCCATTCTTGATGCCATGCTATAATACACCCAGGTCATTACTTTCCATCAAAAAGTTTATATCTTCCCCTACGGACAAGCAACCTTCGAATCGTCCGCATACTCGACGTCCTTGACTCCATCCTTCGTCACGACCTTAACCAACATGCCCTTGAAATCAATCGGCAATCTCCTCTTCAACTCATCCGTGCACATCCTCAGAATCTTCATTCCTTGCTCATAATCAATATCCGGGTGATGATGCTTGTCCAGAATACTCAAGCAGTAATACTGCGCGTATCCATGGGCAGCGTATGGTAGTGGGGCGAGCGACGCTAGATAATCCAGCCAGTACAGCGAAGGCTTGCCGGTAATGGGATCGACGCCGCCGAGGAGAAGGTTGACGTTGTAGGGCTTGCGGGAGCGGAGAGAGGAGGCGAGTTCGCCGCGGACGAAGTGAGCGATTGCGGAGGGGGAGAGATGGATGTCATTGCGCATGGAGTAGAGGGCGGCATTCGCTGA
Organism: Lachnellula occidentalis; assembly: GCA_007821535.1. NCBI lineage: Eukaryota > Fungi > Ascomycota > Leotiomycetes > Helotiales > Lachnaceae > Lachnellula > Lachnellula occidentalis. Next base: position 14,195 of record QGMI01000200.1, on the reverse strand, counting down.
GATATATTCTGCGAATTGGACTATTCATACCAATATCAGCGTTCAAATTCGCAAGCAGGAGGAAAGAGGATATACTTGTATCTCCAGCTTCTCCCGAGAAAGCCATCAGTGTATGCTTGTTCAACTCTCTCGTCTTGTCGTCGTGTGCCTTCAAGACAGTAGCTCCTCGCATAGCAGCTTTCGAGGCTGCGATGAGGGTGAAGTCCTTGCCGGTGATACCCAGTAATACCTCCCTACGACCCCATACACATTAGCATTCCTCATTTCCAGCTTCTGCAGCTATTAGAACTTACATGATTGCGGTGTTGTTTGTGGTTTAGGGTTGAGCTTTGGATGTTGGGAGCAGCTCTTGAAGTTCAAGCTCTTGTACTATTCCAACGCGCGTGGAGTCGCTGCCTCAAACAACCCCTGTCAATATCACGTGCGTATCCTTCACCGCCCGCAAATGCTCTTTTGAAGTTTTGGCAGAACCTTTTAATTTTTTGAAGAATAGAAAAAGTCCCACTTCCACTTGTATGCCACCACAACACCACAACCATGTCTTCCTTTTTCACAATTCCCTCCGATCAGAAGAAGAGGAAACGCACAGAGAATTCAGAAACCTCAAAAAAACGAGTCGCATCCAAACCTTTCCGGGTCGAGAAACCCGCACCGCGAAAACCTCAGAGAGACGAATCTATATCTGGCAGCGACGACGACAGTAATGGAGAAGAATTTGGCGGCTTTGACGATGAGGAAGGCTCACAAGGCAGTAGTTCGGGAGGAGATGATGGAGAGGAAGAAACAGCAGCAGAGCGTCGTCTGCGTCTTGCTGAACGCTACCTCGATAATGTCCGCACCGAAGTCAACGTCGATTCGCACGGATTTGATGCCGAAGAGATCGACCGAGAGCTAATTGCCGAGCGTTTACAAGAAGATGTCGCCGAGTCCAAGGGCCGCATGTACCGTCACTTGGCATCAGAGTTGAAGTTTGGAGGGGCAAGTCATAGCTGGTTCAAGAGCAATGCCGAGAGTATTACGGGGATTGCGAGTTGTGCGCCGTATGCGTATACAGTGTCCAAGGATTTATGGCTTGTGAAATGGAGGATACAGGACTTGCCTAAAGATCAATGGCTACCGAAGAAAGGAAAGAAGAACAAGAAACCACCACCTCCGCCAAAACGACGACCAGAACGAGTTCTCAGTGTAAGAGGAGACAAGAAGAAGAGCAAGGATAATTCGTATCAGGGACACACCGATATCATCCTCACAGTAGCATGTTCAGAAGACGGCAAGTTAGTCGTCACAGGCGGCAAAGACCGCAAACTCATTGTATGGGACGCCTCCACCCTCAAACCCCTCCGCGTCTTCACCCAACACCGTGACTCCGTCACCAGCCTCGCCTTTCGCCGCGGCACCAACCAGCTATACTCCAGCTCCAAAGATAGAACCGTAAAAGTATGGAGTCTCGACGAACTTGCATACGTAGAGACGCTTTTCGGCCACCAAGATGAAGTAGTCGACATCGCAGCTCTAGCCCAAGAACGCTGCATCAGTGTCGGGGCACGGGACCGAACAGCGAGGTTATGGAAAGTAGCGGAAGAAACCCAACTTGTATTTCGAGGCGGCGGTGGCTCAAAGTCCAAGGGCAAAGCGATGGAGGGCAGTATGGACCGTATAGCTATGATTGACGACGAGATGTTCGTTACAGGTGGAGACAATGGGAGTATTTGTCTCTGGACAATTCATAAAAAGAAGCCGATACACACGATTAGTGCTGCGCATGGAGTTGAGGAACCAATGGCGAGTGACGAGGCGAGTGCGGAGGTCGAGGAGGGGAAAAGGGAAGTGCCTGAGCCACAGGTGAGATGGATTACCTGTTTGAGCACGGTACCGTATTCAGATGTCGTATTGAGCGGGAGTTGGGATGGGTGTTTGAGAGCCTGGAAAATCAGCTCTGACAAAAAGAAACTTGAGTCCATGGGGGTGGTTGGATCTTTGGATGGTCATGGTGCTTCACACGTCGATGACACTCCACTTACCAATGGCGACACCAAGCATGACGAGGGATCAATAGCAAAGGGGGTAATGAATGATATCTCGCTGTTTGAAAGAGGGGATAGAGGGAAGGACGGGTTATGCGTTGTTGTAGCTGTAGGCAAGGAGCATCGTCTGGGTGCCTGGAAGAAGGTCAACGGCAAAAATGGTGCTGTTGTTTTTGAGATACCAAGGATAGAGACATGATCCAGGGCATATATTGTAGAGTAGTATGAAAATACCCCACCACCTGTGAGAATTCAAAATTCTTCTCCAAATTTTAGCAATCGAAGAGGATTTCAATTTCGAAGATGAGTTCTGTGGCTCTTCATTGATATCACTACATTGACCCATTATAAATTTACATCTCACTCCGCATTCCTCATCTCGCAGCATTTTTCCCATTCGTCTTCGCTTGCCCTGTCCTTCTCTTCTCCCAGACCTGTAAGTAGCTCTCCCCAAGATACAACAGCTCCTTCTGCGTCTTCTCCACATATAAGTCCTGCACCTGCACCCACTCATCCCTGCCCCTATCTCTAATCTGGCATTTCCAGCTCCTCTTCGCACTTTCTCCCTCCACACTGTCCTCCCTCCCTCTCACGGCCTCATGTACCACGTTCGCTACCAAATCATACCAGATCGGCTCCCCAGGCGGGGAGAACTCGGGATTTGGTTCCACGTACGGTGACAGATCCAAGTTTCTTGCATCAAAAGTAACAATGGTAGGGTTCCGTTCAGAGACGAATTTATTGGTACTAAACCGCTTGACATGCAACAACAAATACGGTGGCAGCGGATGTAGCAAGCGATACCGTTTCCGTTGATTCAAGTGTTCCTGACTCCTCAATCCATCATACTTGCTCAGTATACTCGTCAGCGGGACCTGCGGGATAATATTCCTCTCCAATTCATCCTGGAACAGCGGAGCGGCGGGCAGATCGAGTGTCAGAAATAGAAAGCGAGACGTTGTGGTTGTGACGGAGGCTGCTTCTTCGAATCTTAGCCGATCCCCGGCGTCTGCTTTGGCGGTTATAGCTTGAGATTCGACCTTGAGCTTTCCTTGGAAGATGGACTGGATTATACTGCTTCCGGGTTTGGTCTTGCTTCCTCCCAATGCCAAGTGTAGGTTATTCAAGAACCAAGAGAGGAAATCCACGGGGTCTGCTTGTGTTGTAAGGGTGAACTTCTTGTTGGATTTCAGACTTATTTCTTGGAGAAGTTCGTGAGGTGAGACGTGTGATTTGAAGGCCCGAGGATTCCAGATTTTGCGCACGAGGATCGAGAGGCGCTTTGCTAGTTCGGCAGAGGAGACGAAAGATGTTTGCAGGAGGTAGTTTCGTAGTGGTGGGACATGCGCAAGGGCCTGAATTATGACATTAAAGTAGTCGTTCTCCTTGATATTGTTCATCCCCACGAATCCAGGAGTGTATTCCTTTCCCAGAAGTGTCCATGCCGTCTGCGAATCCCGGTCCAGGGCCATGACCTGCTCCTTTGTATACGTGGGGTCGGATACGAATTTGATGTCCTCCAAACTCTTGTTCTTCACCTCGTATCCTTCCGGCAGCACGTACACCTTTTGTGTTTGCATATTGATGTAGACATGATGACCGACCTCCAGCGCGTGAAAATACGCGTGTGACTTGGGCCCGCGGCCTTGATAGTATTTTCCGCAGACTAGACAGGCGTAGACATTGATATTCGAGAGGGACACGGAGCAGAGCTTTTCGAAATCGAAGTCGAGAACACTACGATTGATTGTATCAAGATATAGATCGTCGAAACCTTCCGGGGGTGCTTCTTGTCGCGATCTTGGCACCAGCTCCTCCTCTTCTTCGCTTTGAGGCTCCTCTGGTGGAGGAGGTGGTGGTGGAGATGGAGGTGGAGCTGGCGCATCTTCTGTATCGTGAATCTTCAGTCGCTTTACGGCGGGTTCAAAAGATTCATCAGAAAGGTCTTTCCGCTTCCGCGACACTCCATTCGGTGTGGATGCAGCACTCATGGTTAAAGGGTCGTTAGAGTAGGTTTAAGAATGTCTTTCAAGTATTTTTTCTTGCTGTTGTTGCTGCCTCACTATCCAGCCTTGCGCTAAAAGGAATCCACGCTAGTATCCCCTTTCAAACTTTGGCCCTTTCTCGACTTCTTTTACAGTCAAAGTTCAAGATATATACCATCGCTTCTACCTCTCCGTCAATCTATCCTTGAGTGAGGCCTCATGCAAGTTGCAGGTTTTTGACAAGTCCTCAACTTGCCCTTCCGATCATACATCGTCGAGAATCTGTGTCCCATTCGTCCACCGTCTTAACTATATGCTTTCTGTCGCAGAATTGCAGCCTCTTTCTCCTTCTCATTTCTCATCAGTCGCCAACGTGGCAACTCTCCTACTACCTTATTATACTCACTCCAAGTCAAGTTCAATTGAACACGATCCGCTCCTTGAAATCAGCCCAGATTCCATACGCAAGCTTTCACATCCGGTCTCTATAAAACACAATTGATACATTGATTTCCAACGCGATTACGTCCCAGAACACAAGCAATTGATGCACGTCCCAGTCAGGAATTGTTCGAAATCGGTTCACCCGTGAAATCCGACCCAATACCATGCACAACCATCACAATGGCATTCGCTTCTCTATCTTGCAATGTCAGCTTAGGAGCTTCTTTGTGACGATATAGCCGGAAAGGATGTGGTTGAGAGCAATATTGATGAATGCAATCGCTTGTCCTCGAGGTCTTTGGTGACACGGGTGTATCGGGGATAGTGACACCAAGACTGGAGTTAGGAGGGACATGGGGTTGATGCTTGGTAATATAATTATATCACCGTCCAATTCGAGCGATTGCTGGAAATATCAAGTGAGACGATACTGCAGCTGCTACGACATCGTCATCGTCCCACACAGTTTCAAGAATGACTGTTGCTGGATTATAAAGCACTTAAACAAGCGTACATCCGCATGAATGTTTCGCATGGCATGCACAAGCCAAACTGTCCAATAAATTCATTTCAGGCTGGAAACGACCCATATAAAGGCCCATCAATTATGGGTTTTTTCAAGCACATCCTTTCGGACTTAAGGGCTCCTTGAGGGGTAAAAGATATAAGTGTTTGGGACTCCAATCTTTTCATTCTATCCGCACTTCAATTGAGTTGCATTGATCCTTGTCCTTTATTCGAACATCCCATTTGTTCCTTAGCAATAAACTACCGACCTCATTCACGACAAGCCTCGAACATCAGTCTCATCTGCAATGGCGTCATGCAAAATTCTTCTCACCGGTGCGACTGGTTATATGTAACTCACCAGCTCAGTCTATTGGTGTACGCTACTAACATCTCTATTAGCGGAGGTTCAATTCTTACTCAGCTGCTTCAGTCTAAGCACGACCTCTCCAAGTATCCAATTTCCGTGCTTGTCAGAGGTGAAGAAAGAGCCAAGATCCTTCAAGACCAGGGGTTCAATCCAGTTTTGTTCCATAGCTTGGACGAAGCGGATATACTCCAGAAGGTGGCCAGTGAACATGATAGTAAGTCACTCAAGAGACCGGGACCAACAGAAGCTCATGCAACTGCCAGTGGTTATCCATACCGCATCTGGCTATCACACAGCTTCCGCAAAAGCTTTGATTCTAGGCCTTGGTGACAGGAAGAAGGCCACTGGTAAGGAAGTTCACTTCATTCACGTGAGTGTTCCACTTTGTCCGGATATCTAGAAAATGTTTATAACAAGTTCTAGACTACTGGAACATCAAACCTGGCTGATCAACCCATCAGCGGCAAGTATCTCGAATCACGTACTTTCTCTGACCGTGAGAACATCTACGCATACCTGAAGACTCGTGAAGCTCTACAGGTCTACGCTCAACGGACCACAGATATCACCGTCGTTGAGACGGGGCTATCTGCGGGCGTCAAAACGACTATCGTCATGTCTCCCACAATCTATGGCGTAGGCAGCGGCCTATTCAACAAACTGTCCATCCAAGTTCCGAGACTGCTCCGCACTGCAATCCAGGCTGGATATTCCGCAATGGTAGGAGATGGAAAGGGCGTGTGGGACTACGTGCACGTCGCCGACCTCGCTAGGTTGTATGAGTTGCTTCTCAACAAGGTCCTCAAGGGCGAAGAGCTTCCAAGTGGAGAGAAAGGCATTTTGTTTTCAGCTACAGGAAGTTATTCGTGGGCTGAGCTGGCCAACGGCATCGGGAGTGCACTTGCAGAGCTTGGCGCCATCAAGACAAGTGAGGTGAAGAGCATATCTCTCTCTGAAGCCGCGGGAAAGTGGTGGGAAGGCGAAGAGACTATTGTTGAGCTTTGTTTTGCTTCCAAGTATGTTTAAGATTCTCCAAAAGTTCTAATCAGCGCTAATTGGAGACATAGTTCTCGCACTTCCTCGGATGTCAGCCATGAACTTGGCTGGCGCGAAGAAAAGACGGAGCAGGATTTCAAAAAGCATTTCCTCGAGGAGGCTCGTCTCGTTGTTGCGGCTCAGTAGAACATGATTATGTACTTGCGCAAAGTTCTTCCTGATGCATCACATTTAGGACTCTTCGTTTCATGTTTCTAAAATACATCACTGTATATTTTTCTGTCAAATGAGCGTCTTTCCTGCGACTGCGTCGTACGTGTGTCTGTTTCTCTTTTTCCTTTTTCCTCTGACCAATGCCACAGCTTTGCTATCCAGAAAACTCCGCTTTTCATTCATTACCTCAAACGCCCCAAAGAGCCCCTATAGCCTTGTTGCTGATAGACTGTTTCGACTTCGCCATTCGCTTGGCTTTCGTTGTCTCATTTCGCGGAGGAAGCAGGTCAAAGCTCCTCGCAAACGTCGCCGTCATATGTGCAATCGCCTTCGTCATCTGTATCCAAGCCCCAACATCAAGGTTGGTGACATTGTCACACGCAGAATGATAGCAGACATCATATGCCACACCTGCCTGCCCACCAAACATTGCAGCTTCCTCCTCTGTCTTGATGGCCTCAGCACCACAAGCGATTCCTCCCGTAGCCACACCAGCAGCAAGGAAAGGTCCATAGTCGGAGCGACCGTCGAACGCAACCGTGGTGAAGTTCACACCGGCGTCCTGGGCAAAATATCTTTCAAACTCATGCTCGGCTTCGCCTGATCCTGGCGGGCCTGACTCGTTGTATGCTGATCCATCGCCATCGTAGATCTGGTAAACATAGTTAGGTGAAGCCATCATATCGAAATCCAGCATCAAACGAATCTTGTCAAGCTCTGACTGTGGCTGCTTAGAAACGTAGTACGTGGCGCCTAGAAGACCCTCTTCTTCCGCTGCCCACCATGAAAACCTCACGGCATTGTTGACGCTGAAATTTGTCAATTGGATCGCGACTTCCAGCAGTGAGATTGTGCCAGATCCGTTGTCATTGATGCCAGGGCCGGCGGACACGGAGTCAGAATGCCCAGACATATGGATCACATTCTCATGATCGCCTCCTATCGTCTCGGCTATCACATTGTAGGTCGTGGTAACATTCAATTCAGTTGCCAGATCAGCAATTACAGTTTCTCCAGCTTGTACTCTGGCAACCAGAGATTCCCCGTCCGCCATAGATATCCCACCAGCTGGGACGTATGTACCTTCGGGGGTGCTTATTCTTTGCAGGGAGTAGCCATCGAGGTTTCCCTCTACGTTGTTATATACCAGCACTGCAATGAATTAGTACTTTGGTTTTTGTGGAGAGTCGAGAACGCAACACTCCCACCGCAGTAAGATCAGAGAGGTATAGAGGAAGAGATTGCTTACTCCCAACTGCGCCCGCCGTCGAACCAAGAGCATCTTTGACTGCAGATTGACAGTCTCCCCGCGCCACGAGGATTATGGAGCCTGGCGTAACAGCAGAGAAGTCGGCCTGGTCCATGCTGTCAATCACACGTCGAAAATCATTTCGATCTTAAAACTCACACTGTCACATCCGAGGTTTGGCACATACACCAACGGACCAGATACGTGCCCGGGAGGACTTAAGCCAACGGCGAATACTTCCATAGGGGTATCATTGTTCGTAAGATTTGCGCTGACCCCAACACTCAAATCAAAAGATTCGAGATAGTAAGTGTAGTAATCGGGAAACTGAGCAATTGTGTCCTTGATCCAGTTGACTGTCGCATTGTGGCCAGGACTTCCGATCACGCGGTTCCTCTCTGGGGTAGAGTACCCGACTTTATACATGCAAAACGGAAAGTTGGGGTAGTGACAGAGACGGAATTTCGATCAGTCCACGAGTCCATGACATCATACAATTCCTGATCCATCTTGCACCTTTTGCACCTTCGACTTCCTCGCATTTTTGCCCATGATCTTCTCCTCTATATTACTACCTTTTGCTATTAGTATATAATAAAAGGTAATAATATTATCATTGCCTTAGCAGTTGTACTACCTAAAATATTACACTTGCTATAATAGATAATATTCTAGCTTGATAATAGTAATTATTAATATATCTTTAAGGGTAATTCTTACTCTAATACTAGATATTATAGCAATTAAATATCTAGGCCTTTAGCTATTATCATTTCTACTATACTATCTCTTTATCTCTACTTTAACCTAGGCATTAGTTATCTACTAGGTAATCAAGTAAAGGTCCTCCTTTTTAAAGTATAGTACTTTTATAAAGTACTAGATATATTAGTATATAACTATTTTTATAAGATTTTAACTTATATAGTATATCAATTAGGTAGTATAGAAGAAAAAACTTATAAAAACCTACTAAGTAGGTTTACTATACTTATCCTTAATATACTTCTACATATTAATAATTTACTTTATTTGCTAAAGTTTGCTAGAGTAACTTAGGAGTTTATTAATATTATTTATAAAGGGATTAGTACTATCTTTTTTAGACTAGACTAGAACTAGGGGCAAGTCTAACTTTCATTTCTTTAATTAGTATTCCTTAAACTTAGATAGAGTTAGTTTTAGCAGCTTTCCTTAAGCGTCTATAAAGCTAATAAAGCCTAGGAGATCTGTAAATAAGCGTTCTTAGTAGTATATTCTTTTATTCCTTATATTAGTAGCTTTATATTTATCTAGGTTGCTATACTTTTTCATATAAGTCTTCTTTTATTCTATTTCCTTAGCAACTACTCTTGAATTATATAAATCCTTAAGAGAATTAAGATTTATAATAATCTCTAGTTTATAGTCGTATATAAATTCTTCGTATAGGTTTAGTAGGGCTGAAACTACTCTAGAGCTATCTAGCATTCTTGAATTTACTATTAATCAGATCATAATACGATCAATTAATAGAATAATATTATTAAGGATCTTACTATTAGTTTATAATATAATATTACGTTTCAAAGTACTCTTAATATATCTCTACTATTCGTTATTCAAGTCTATAATCTTTTTAGTATTCCCTATCTATAGGCGTAATAACTAGATCGTTATCTAGTATAATCTTTCTATTAATACTAATAGTCCCGTAAGATTACTAGGGCCATTTAATATTAGTATGCTACTTGTAAATAGCAGCTTGAGATTTCGTAGCCTTTAATGAAAGGATTTTTTAAACTAATACTCTATCTCTAGCTACTTCTTATATAGCCGTTTAGTAGCCTTAATTACTACTAAAGTTAGTAATATAATGAGATAATGTAGATAGAATTTATCTCTAGCTATAGTATAATAGATTATAGATAGATAGTCTATATTATGCCGATTTAGTCTATAGGTATAATATACCCTATCTAAATCGTAATCAGGTTCCTTCTAGGTAGAGTAAAGCCGTTTTACTATAAAATTATTAATAAATACTATTTGCTATAATTCTATAGTATATATAAAGAGAAATTGACTATTCTAAAAGGTAGGAGTAAGATATACTATTTAAATGCTATCTTTATTAATATCAAACTTGACTTTTGCCCTTAATATAACTAGATCATTAGTATTAATAGTATGATCTTAATAGATATTAAAAGCTTTTACTCTATATTTTAGAGTAGTCTTATTAAAACCCTAATAGGAAAAAGATTCTACTACTTGAGAGGCTATTTTATTAATGATCTTAGTTAGTACTAGGATGCCTATACACCTATAATAAGGCCTTATAAAATAGGTAGGACTCTTTTAAGTATAAGGATAGTTGAATCCTATCTCTTTAACCTATTTAGCATTATTTAGATAGAAGGATATACTATTATCCTTATCTAGATCAAGATATACTACTATATTCAAAATGATATCCTTAAAGATATAATTAAAGATATATTAGACTTAATAAATTATAAACAAAATAGTAGTCTTGCTAATACCTATAATATAGCTAATAATAATAGATCTTAATATACTATACATCTTCATTAATACGTACTATATAGTAATAGACTAGGAAATAAGCAAATTGCGACCGAAAAAGGGTACTTTTATAATATATGTAGATATCTAAAGTTTAGGATTATAATGCTAGAAAGTATACGAGTCGTTCTATTTATTAGATAAGAGGTATTTAATAAACTTTTAGTCCTAGGCTTTTGATAATCTAACTTAGTTAGTATATTTCTAGTTAACTAGACTTATAATAATATATACTTTTATATTTTACTCAAGTAGCTATAAATTATAGTTATCCTTTTATTCTTTCTATATATCTATAGATTTATTATCTTCTAGTATAGGTTCTATTAGGAGATTATTATCTATTAAGGCCTATACTATAGCTTTATAATTAAATAATAAAGTATTACTAACTAGAATCCCTATTACTCTTGCTTTAGCTATAATCTAATCTAAGGGAAGGTCTTTATATATAAAGAGCCTATTTACTATAGAGTCTTCGAACTTGATAATATCTAGTATTTCATTATAGAGTACCGAGATAGATTAACTCTAAGTAGTCTTAGAATTATAAGAGAGGACCGGTTAAGGATGTTTTAGAGTTTCAAGCTTATTAGAGATATAAGGAGAAGAATATATTAGCTTCATAGGCTCTAGTAGTAGGGGAGAATATACTCTAGATCTATGAAGATAGATATTTAGAGAAGTAGGCAGCTTAGGATATTAAAGAAGAGGCTCCCTTTCAGTTTCATCCTAAGGCTCTTATAGCTATAAAGAACTTTCTAGTATCCTAATATAGGATAATTCAAGAAGGCTTATAAGCCTAGACTTAATTCAATAATAGAACTAGTAAGAGTAGTACTATTAGTCCTCTTATAGTAGAAGAGACTAAAGGAATATTAATAAGTTTATACTAGGGTAAGCGCGGTTATATAAGAGGTTTATTACTAATTATAAACCCGCTTTAGACTAAATAATTATATATCAAGGAGTAAGCTAATCTTACTCTAGAAAGTCTATAAAAGCTAACTTACATTCTCTAAGAGGAGCGTTATAGTAACGGCTAACCTAACTAGTAAGCTTAGATAATAAGAAGTATCTACTACTAAGCTCTTTAGGTATAATATTATTATAACTATTTACTATAATCGACTTAGGAAGAAGTTATTTTACTACTTTAAAGAGTTTATTAAGATTACTTATACTAACTTATAACTTAACTATAATCTTAAAGTCAATAAATTTTATAGCTTCCTTAAACTGCAAAATCAGGAAAGATAGGATAGTATAAGAAGGTAAATCTTTTATATTAATATCTATTACAAATTATAATTAGTATATATACTTAGGAAAGGTAAGTTATTTTATTTACTAGAAGGAGTAGAATCTACTACTTAATTACTATTAGCTTATTATACTTTTACTTTATTAGATAGTTCTATATTCCTTAGGGTATTAGGTATATCTACTCTTTTAGTTAGTTAAGGTACTAGTATATTTTAAGAATATATATACTATGATTAAGATCTAGTATTATTATGAGGAGCTTGGTAAATGTCTACTATAAATTATATCTCTATTAATATATAGTATAGCTAGTAGAAAGTAGAGGGATAATAAGGACGAAGAGTCTATAGTAGAGTATTATTATTCTTATAGTATTAAAATCTAGTAACCTAGTAATAAAGTTAAAGAAGTTTATAAACTCGCTTTAGAAGGAGAGCTTAAGCTCGGATATGCCTATTTGGGGTTAGCGTCATCTTAGGCGACTCGAGACACTAATATATTCTAGATGATTCAATCCTTAAATATCCGACCTTTGAACTTCTTGCAATAATATTATAGACTACTAATAATACGTATATAGTTACTATATAATATTATTTTCGTAAGTACTAAGATCGGCGAATTGTAAAGAATAATAAGGCTAATACCTAATACTAATAGGAGCAAACGTAATAACGAATAAGCCTTCTAATCTCTATAAGCGATAGTTTATATTAATGATATAGTCGAAGTTCCTATTATAATTAGATCTCTAAGTACCGAACTAGGTAAGTTTATCATACTTTAAATATACTCTAATATATAAACTCTACTAAATATATAAATATCTAGTAAAGAAAGGAGAAACCTATTAGCTTACAAACCTTGCTCTTTAGCTAGATTTACTAGATGAATAACTATTATAGGTTTTAGCTAGCTAAAACTAGACTTCTACAAGATAGGTAGTAGCTCTAGTCGTACTATAGAAAATAGATCCCTCGGCTAATATAAATGCTTAGCAAGAGCTAGTACAAGTAATCGTTATAGTTACTAGTAGGAGCTATACTATTTTGAGTCTCTCGGCCCTATTTAAGAGCAAGTTAATCTTAAACCTTACTAAATATAAGTAGGTAGCTAAGGGATCTAAAGAAGATAAATATATAAAATATACTATAAGCAAAGTTAGAGATAAATTATTCCGAGACCTATAAGCTTCTAAGTCTATTATATAGGAGTACTATAATGGTTTGCAATCCTAGGTCGATATAGTATTCTTAATCTATTCTAAGAAGGCTCTAAGTCTTTTAAAGAAATAGAAGAGTAACTATTAAATAAAGATTAAAGAGTTAGAATCTAGTAGCTCTAGTAATAAAGAGTCTAAGAACGGGTCTACTATAACCTATTCTAGTTTAAAACATATAAAGAGCATAACCTCTATAGTAATATCTATTACTAATGATACTTATAATCTACGTCTAGTGAAATAATAGAGACTTAATACTAAGAGTAATACTATTAAGTATAGTATTTCGTTCGTACTATAAATAAAGCTACCCTCTCTCCTACTAGCAAAACGGATATAAGTCGAACTAATATATCTATTAGGATAGAACTTGTTAATTATATTAGATCTGAATCTTAATATCCCTAATATGCTAGAAGTAATTACTATTAGAATAGATAGCCTTATAAAGAAGGATATTCGAAAGTTACTTCAAGTAACCCTCTATAGTCGATACTTATTATTTGAGATATTAAGAGAGCTTATAGTAGAAAATTATATAGGATATAATATTATTAAAGAGAAGGAGCAAGGACCTAGTCGGCAAATTATCTAAGTGAGGGAAGATAGAGATCTAATTATAATTTAGTTATAAGATGATTTTGAAGATATAATAGTTATAATATAGTGTACTATAAGGAATTTAGGTAAGGATAATTCTCCTTTTCAGCTATTCCTAGTAAATGAGACTAAGGTTAAAGAAGAGTAAAAAGGGTATAAGAAAAGAAGATATACGTCTAGGAATTATCTATTAAAGTAGACTAGGGCTATTATATTCTCAAGAGTACTAATAGTAAGGTCTTGCTATATAAAAGAATTGAAGCTATTAAGTTAACTTGAATCCTACTAAAACTCTTCCTTGAAATACTATTAAAAAGTAATATAAGCCCTACTTTTTCTATATATAGTTTATAGTAAAGATAGTAAATTACCTAGGTATCTCTAGAATACCTTCTAAATACCCTCTAACTTATTTATAGCCTATATAAACTTTTATAATAAGGATAGTAAATTACCTAAGTATCTTTAGAATACCTTCTAAATACCCTCTAACTTATTTATAGCTTATATAAACTTTTATAGTAAGGATAGTAAATTACCTAGGTATCTCTAGAATACTTTCTAAATACTCTCTAACTTATTTACAGCTTATATAAACTTTTATAATAAGGATAGTAAATTACCTAGGTATCTCTAGAATACTTTCTAAATACCTTCTAACTTATTCACAGCCTATATAAACTTTTATAGTAAGGATAGTAAATTACTTAGGTATCTCTAGAATACCTTCTAAATACCCTCTAACTTATTC